>VZTF01001612.1:3908906-4096389 GCA_013397755.1 Cnemophilus loriae | reverse complement strand
CGGCGGCAGCCGCGGCAGGTGCGGAGGCTCCGGCCCCGCCGCACACGCTCCGGGACATCGGCGCCTCCCGCCGCCCGCCTTCCGGCTGTCCCCGGCCGGGAAGGCGAGGGGAGCGGGCGCGCAGCCCCCGCCGGGACCCCTGGGCGCTCCCCGCCGGCGCTCCGTGCCCGCACCCCGGCGCTCCGCAGAGCCAGGTCCGCTCCGCCCCGGCTCCGCTCCGCCGGGCACGGTCCCATCCCCGCGGAGCTGCCACTTGCTCCTCGCGGTTTTCCCCGTAGCCGGTGGACGCCGCTGGTTTGCCGAGAGTTTTCACGGAGCGCTGCCGGGGAGCGGTCCAGAGGCCACTGGCCGTCGTCGTATGGGGAAAAGCCCCACATCCAGAACTGCTCTGTAATACGTGCAATGGGATTGCGATGTACAAAGTGTTCAGAGTACTGAAGTCTTCTTTAGGGCGCCTGCTTTTATCATCTTTATGTTTTCAAGCGTTTCTTAAGTAGTTTGTAAAAGTCGGTTACATTGATGGAAATATGATACACAAAACCAATTTTTTTAAAGCCTTTTAAATTTTTTGTTACTGTACAACACCAAAAGTCGGGAAACCATGCTGAAGGTGAGTGTAAGCTGCTTGTCAGAAGAAATATTTATCCGTCAAACTGCTGGTCTAGATGCCTCAGAAATTGTTAAGCTGCTTAAAGCACAGAGAGACTCCTGAGCTGGATTTCCAGCTCGGTGTGCACCTTTACATTTGGTTCTGTATTCATTGGTGACAAAAGATAACCTGCTGTTGGTTAAGCAGAGGGAAAGATGGATGAGCACAAGTCCTAAAAGGTGGTCAGTGCCCTCAAAATCTTGGTATGTTTCAGGAGGTGGTCAGAGCCATGCAGTCTGGAACCCTAAATCTCTTCAGCTTCGTGAAGCCCATCTGAATGAAATGGATGCATTAGAACAAAGTATAGTACAGTTTAGCATGTAGCCCACCTGTGAAAAGTAATATGCTACCTTTGGGTACTAACAAATGTATGTTTTCAAATTAACCTTTACTATTAATCACTGATACTTTGGAGGTACCAGGAAGAGAAGTTCTTTATTCAGCAGGCTTCTTAATTGCAGTCACTTCTTTGACTTATCCTTCATTTAGTTAACATTTTTATTTACTGAACCTTCCTTTCCAAGACCCAGTAATTGCAATACTTCTTGATGAGTAGGACATCCACTGTCAGTTACTGAATGTTTGCACTTGCAAATGAAAAACAGCCAAAATATGTTCTGAGAAAGGAAAGTGCTATTAAAAACATTATGTATACATGGGACTTTTATTTTACATGGTAGCTATCTGCAAAAAAGATTATACATACCAAAATGTACGTATTTTGAGTATAAGGCTGAACTTTCAATTATAAGTCCTAGAAATCCTAATTTATGTTAAATGTGTTTCTTTGAGAGGAAAAGAATTCGGCACTTGAAACATAATTTCAATACTCAACATAAAGAAAAGACATGGAAAAGGAAGTCAGGTTCTGATGTTGTAGATGGTGGAGTGACACATTTGGCGAAGAGACAGATTTTTGTGAGTTTTCGTAACAGCCCCTGCTGTAATGCTTAGGGCTCTTGCCCTGTACTTTTAAAAGCCGTGCAAGGGGTTTGTCCACAAGGAGACTGCAGCATCACCAGGTTCTCAGTGCTAACTCTGGATCTGAGGTTCTGGGCCCAGAATCACAGCTTAATTATTATAATTTAAAAAATTTCTGTGTCGTGCATCAGAGATGGTTACCAGATTCTGTTATTAAAAATGTGAGAGAAAAGACAGAAACTTGGAGAGAGACCACCTTTTTCTTGGTAATTACAAGTGTGCGGATGAGTGAAGTACTGCATATTCCCATTTTATTTATTTAAGATGTGATTTCATTTGAGCTAATCAAATTGTCCCATCAGCTCTACTGACGTTTCCAGCTTTTCCATTTGTCACCTCCTGCAGTAATTTCTCCCGTGCAGTCTCTTACGGACTCCACGTGTTTCTCTGTGAGGCTCTGTCTGCCTCTCTGAATTCAGCTGACCCCAATACAACTTACCAGGGTCTCTGTTTCTCTGCCCAATACTGCTCAGTTTTCATGTCTCTTCCCGTGGACATACATAAACTTTTCTGAAAACCAAAGAACTGGGAGCAAGGCTTTGAACCAGTAAAGGCATTAGTGCTTTAATTTTTAAGTAGTGGGGTTTTCTTCCTGTGTAGCATTTGCTTGAATCAGATAATCATGCTCTGGGGCCTTCAGGAGACAAAATATACATGGTGGAAAAGGGAAGAAAAGCAGAATTTACCGTGTCAAAGAGAATGAAGTTTGATCAATTTTCATGTTCTGTGATTCGTATTAAATTTTCAGCTCCCTAAATTACTACAAAAGCAAAAAAAAGCAAATATGTTTACTTTCCTGTTTTAGTTTCAGCTCAGAGTTTTTCCGGAGAAAAAGATCTGATGGCACGATATTGAAGAATGCACTAAAAAGCTAAATGAATGCTTACAGGAAGAAGCCAGTAGATTATTTCAACATTTAGTTCTGAAAAGTCAGTGTGTGAGAAGCTAAAATGAGCATCAAGTGTGAAAAATGCCTAGCATGTGCTTGAGTGAAACCTGTGCCAGTTAAAATTGTGGCTTTCATTATTGGTAATTGCATTCTTCGTAAAGCATTTTAATTCTAGTTTGAAGACATAACCCATTTGTTAATTTGACACAGGTGAATTGTGTCCATCCAGAATGCAGATTTCAGCTGGAGATTCACAAGGAGGAAACAAGGTGCATGGAACTTCTAAAGAATGCGAAGCCAGTGGACTACAAGGGTAAGAAAAGAAAAGCTGGAAGGTAGAGATAACTGAGCATTGAAGATTTTACCCCTTTACCTTCTTTCCTGTTGTGATTGCAGTTTCTGTAGTTGTCTGAACTGTGCTTGGGATTTTATGGGTTTTAGAATTTATGCAATTTTGCATTAAATGTACTGCTGCAGCAAGCATGTGGTGAGAGGTGTGCAGGTGCTGAGAATGCACTGGCTGGGACACCAGCTGGGAGCAAACAGGTTCTCATGTGTTGAGGTGTTGTCATAGCATTTTCTGACTGGCAGAGGAGCAGCAGGCTGGTGATGACAGGACCAGCAGAAAGAATAAATCTGAGGGAAAGCTGGAAGCCTTGGATCCAAGCATCTCTCCCTAGCTACGGCTGACAGTAAAGTGCTGGTGGCAGGAAGGATCTCTGGGTTTCCCAAGCAGACAGCATTTCTGAAAGGTCAGATTCACACCCAGAGGACCATGGAGTCGTGCAAAGGGAAAACTGGACAGTCGTGTTACACCCAAACTGCCCCAACTCTCTCTGTTACTTTATGGTTTTCGTTTTTTTTCTGCATAGTAAGATAAATATACAGGTAGTGATATAGCGAACTGTAATTGAATGGAAGGAAGAAGAATAGTAGATGTAGGGGTTTTTGTTAGGTTTTTGGGTTTGGGGTTGGGTTGGTTTGGCCTTTTTGTGGGGTGTTTTGGTTTTTTTTAGATCTTATTAGATTTCCTTGCCACATTTTCATGTGAGTACAAAATAATTTATGGAAAAATGACATTTTTCTTGTAAGTTGAAGCTGCTGGTAAAGCACCTTGTTCAGCAAGCAGAATGCAGAGGTGACAGATAAATTCGGATTGGCAACACATGGTTTGTTTGGGCTTTTTGTGTTCATTTTGTTTTGAATGCACTCTGAAGATGATTATGGGACCTCAGAGACCTGCCATCTGCAGTGCCCTTTGGGCATAAATATGAATCTCAACTCATGATGCTTTTTCCACCTCTTCTCAATTTAAATGTGTAACTCTCTCAGTGCATATTCTAATATTAATTCGTATAAAATAAAAAATTCATAGGATCACCAACAGTTTGTATTTTATTATAATTTCTCCATTTTACTAATCCATATCAGTAATTTTAAAAATGCAAAATCTTACTGGAGTAATTCATCTAGATTTATGGCTTTTCTTTACATATGAGTGGTGAAGAGAGATGGCTGTTGTATAAATAATAGTAGTGCGAAGCCAGATGGAGAAATAATTAGTAGCCCAGCTTAATGAATTAAATCATGATCCAATAAATTCACTGTTAGCTGTTATATGGCTTTGAAAGTCAAGCTTTCCTCAAGATACACATTTGTGATCCAGATGCTGGATTGCTCCAAGGGTATTATTGTGATGCACACCAGTCTTGTTTTGAGTTCCCTAGGGGAAGAAAGAAGTTTGCTGTCAGTATTTTCTTCCCAGCCTCTTTTCACTGGAAGAGGGGTGCCTCCTGAAGGCAAACTGCTGTGAAAGAAAACTCATGTCTTGGAAGGACACAAGATGCCTGATGGTTGATCCAACCCTGCAGTTGACAAAACAGTGCCAAAACAGCAGTGGAAGGATTTAGACATTTTATTGAATGCCTGTCTGAAACTAAAGGAATATTCCACTTTGTTGGAGACTGGAATAAAGCCCCTGTGGTGATGAACCTTTAAAACTGCATGTTTAATATTACAGGAGAATTTGTTCTATGCTTCCTGTGACAGAAATTCGCACCAAGAACCTCCAGGGAGTAGCCTATGTTAAATACATGCACTTGCATTTACTAAAATAGACATTCTCTGTGTGTCCTTATTTTCCTAGTAAGCTCTCTGTAATCATACAAAGAAGTGAGGACTGTTTTGAACAGTAATACTCTGCTGATAAAGAAGAATTACTAATGAAAATTGGCAAGCTGGAACTAGTCCAAGTCATAGCTCCACATGTAACTTGTAGTACATTTGAAACATAATTCTTTACAATAAATTCCCAAATACTATTCCCCTTTTTTCTGAATGGGAAAGATGGCTATACAGCCCTTTTCATGCTTTTCTAGCTTTAGTAGGTGACATTTGACTTACAAAAGCTGTTAATGAAATCTTGTGAAGGTACTGTCATGAATTTGGAAATTAAGGTCCCCTGAGATTTTCCACTGGAGGCTTGGACCTCCATTATCAAAATCAGTGGGAATATTTTCATTAATTTATTGGGCACCTGGGAAACCCTCGCACCTCCATGTCGCATGCTCCAGAATTTGGCTGGCACGCACAGCTACTGAATTTTGGAGGATCCAAATTGTATGGGACAAATAGTTTCTTCTTTTGAGCTAGATGGCAATTATATATTGAATCTCTTATCTAACCTTCTCAGCTCCCAGTTAGGGAGATAAAAGGGAAACATTTAGAGGCTACTGAGGTTTCTTTGACATGATAAAATGATCTTATGCCTGAGCTGCCTCAAGACATGGGCTGAGGAATTTTGCTGAGTAATTTTTGCATTGCATCTAAAATCACTGTGAAGTCCGTGAAGCACTTGCTTTCTTCATGGCTCAATAAATCAGTAGTGTGTTTTGCAAAGAAACACTATATAAAGACTGTGTAAGTATCCTTTGAACAATGCTAAGGACATGCTAAAAGCACAGGACCCGGTTGGTCTAAATTCTGCTCATTTGCCAATGTCAAGCTGTGAGACACCCGAACCTCTTGCTTTGCACCCTTTAGGGGATTTTCAGGCGTTAGCACACACCTTTCCATTAGTGGACACCATTACACTTCGTTTAGGGAAGAAGTCACTCTCCAAAAACCTGTGGCAGTGCTTTCCTCTCTGTAGTGCTCTTTAGAATGTCTGGTTGTTTATTTTATGAAGACTGCATTAGCTTCTATCCACATTTGTTTTCTTCTTTCCTCCTATAATTTGGCCACTGAGGTATGGATACACCTTAGCTGGAAGCCTAGGAGAGGTTCTTTTATCTTTGTGCACACTTTATTGGCTACAGATTTTGAGGTCTATATGGAAAAAGTAAATTTGGTTTTTCATCTGCTACCTATGGCTTGTCTTCTTACAAAAAAAATTAGAAAGCTCCCCAAAAAAGTGATTGAAAATACATAAAAATTGCCCTGCTGCAAATTTCTGCCTCTATTCAGTATTTAGAATTTTTTCTTATAAATTAACTGGTTCATTTCTCTTCACCTTCAAGTGAAAAATGAAAACTTATGGTCAAAAATGTTAAAACTCAGGAGAGCTTTTAACAGAGTTCTGCAACTAAAAGTTCTAAAAAAGATTTCATTATGAAAAGAATGAAGTTTAGGGATTTTTGATTCATCTTGGACTGAGTGGCTGCACAGTTAAATGTGTCTTTTTGGATCCCGCTTTAGAAAATATGTTTTTGTGAGACCCATATGTCAGACAACATTTTTAATTTTAGATATGGCATCTTAACTTTGGGGAAGGGATGTAGACGAAAAGAAAAATGGCTTTGGAAACAATTTCGTAAACCTCTCAGAGAGAAGCTTCATAGTGCAGCTTGTAATAGGAAATTAAAAGAGAAGAAACATCAAAATTATGCTCTTAGTTATTCATAAGTTTAAAGCAAGAGGGACCAATATTGCTGTATAATCCAATCTCCTGAATTGCACTGTCAATAGAATTTCCCTCAGTGATTCCAGCACTGAGCTCATGATCCTGTGGATGAAACAGAGCTGTTCAGAACAGTGGGATGAATATTCAAATGTTGCACCTGTGACAAGTTGTCCAGAAGGTCATTTATCTGACTAACTTACCTTCTAAGGTTGTTTGTCCAGGAAGAAAGGTGCGTTTTTTGCATTTACACACCCCCCAACACCTTTGTGTGTAACACACACACCTCTCTGTAACTGTGCCAATGTGATCACTCTATCATCTGTGTTAGTCAACAGAAGACTGGCACAAAGCCAGATGAGGCCTTACTTTTGCTACATGAAAAGGAATCTCATCAAGGTTCCCCCATTCTTAGTGCTCCCTGTCTCATCGAGGTCTTGTGCCAGGTTTTGTTTAGTTTTGAAGCTATTTCCTCTGTAAAAAGAGTCAGTAGTTCAGACTGCAGTGGTGCTGGAGTAGAATTAAATGAGATGCTGGAATCGCGGAACTTCTTTCGTTCAGCACCAGTAACTCTTGGAAGAACAACTTTAGCTTTCTCGAATCTCTGCTTTTCCAGCTGCTGCTTTTCCAGCTGTAGTTCAGACATGTTGCTACTTTTTACTTCACATATTTTTTTTAATGAAGGAAGCCAAAGGGGCTGCTTTGGATATTTTTCTGTTTTGGCTTTTCACTAATTGAAGTGTCATCATTAATGACACCACATAAAACTGATCTTTATGGTATTGACAGTGTCTGGGCTTCGTGGAAGCTGTACCTAAATATTTGAGGGCAGAAGGGAGGCAGAGCTAATTTGTCTTTTGAGGAGGCTGAGTGAGAAAGGTGAGAAAGAGTCTTGAATGAATGAAAGGAGTTGCCTACTGAAAAATAACTAACAGGAAATAAAATGGCAAAGACCAAGAAAACATCCTGATCAGCCTCATTCAAAAATCTTACATAATAAAGCCTACTAACAGTGACAATAACAAACTTTTTTGGAAAGAAGAGAAGCACCAGGTGTCCACAATGACTTTGAAGACCTGAAATTTCTGCTCTATCCAAAATGCAAATAGAAATTCAGCAGTTGACATTAATATATGGCATTTGTAGCCCTGAAGAAGGAAAATGCACAGCCATAAGTAAATTAATTGTGTTTTCCAGAGGATTTTGAAATAAATACTGCCCAGCATAGTCTTGCACTTCAGTCCTGATTAAGACAGGTGTGGCAATGGTAGTGTATTCTCCATGACATCCAAAGCTGAAATACCACAAGGAAGAAATTTTGAATACCAAAACATTGGAAAAGCTTCAGCTAATACAACAAATAGCACATGGGTTAGACATAATACATACTATCAGAAATATATGGCTCTACTTCTTTACAGAGACTTTTAATATTTTATGGTGGTGTTTATAGGAACAGGAGATTGATTTTTAATGGTATTTTTGAATAATGTACAGCATGCCAGAATTGGGGCAACATAAAGATGAAGGTACCTCTTACAGTTTTGACTATACACACATTAATATATTTGCATAAGAATAGAAAATAGTGTTAATAATCTTATGGTAAGATTAGCATGCTGTCCAGTCATACAAAAATAGATGCTCTTGTCTCCATAGGACATTTTGAGTAATTGGAAAGCAGGATTTACTTGGAAAACTTGGATGAAAATTTGTTTTCTTTTTTGAGAGGGATTTTTTTCAAAGTTTTAGCTGGCAACTTCTGTATTTCCCTACAGAACCCTAAAAATATGTAAATTGCATTAAATGTAAAACTGGCCAATAGATTTTTGATTCTCTAAAGGGAAACTGTTCTTCAAAAGGGAAATAAGACATTTCTTCTGAAGTATTTAATTTGGCAAAAATCCAGAAATTCCTTAGAAATCTCAGAAACAGTCTTTTTGCCATTCCTGGTAATAGAACTGGCTTTTGAAGAACCTATGAACTGCAAATATTTTAGGTGAATATGAAATAAATGCTATTGGTTTCATCATTCTGTTTAAACTAGTTAAATCTGATGTATACTGTAGAATTTCAAATTTCTGTTTGCTGTCTATGGGTAGTGTTTGTTGACCAGAAATTAAAAGTTTTTGCATTGGCATTTCCTCAGTGTTTCTGAGTAATTGGGGCTGCTTCTTGACCACGCTGTAGCCAGTGCTTTTACAGTCACACGGCTGCAGGTGGGCAGCTCCAGGCAGAGGGGCTTTGGGCAGGCAGGGTCCGGCAGGGTCCTTCCCCCCGAGTCAGGGCAGCCCCAGCCCCGGGCGGGTGTCACCTCCCTGGGACAGGGACATCAGCCTGCGGAGGTGGGGCAGGAGCCAGCCCGGCACAGGGCACCAGGGGCAGCAGAGCCCTGGGGTGGCTGGGCAGGGCCACAGTGCAGGGCAGGGAAGAGGCAGGCACAGGCTCTGAGGAGGAGGAAGGCAGGTGCAGCCCCAGGGCCATCACAGCCTGTTCGTGCTCTCAGGGCCCTGACAAAAGCTGGCAAACACCCTCAGTGAGGCAGCGTGGAGCAACAGCCTTTTTTGGGACTGTCTCATTCCTATTCCTGCTCTAAGCAGTTCTGCTTTGCTCCCGGTTTGCCAGCTTGCTACTTGTGCGGCACCTCCTTTTTGTTTCTTTTTTATCACTTGTGTGAAAATGCAGAAGGAATGTCAGTCCATATATGTTCATAATTCCCATGCGACCTAAGTTCCATGCTGTGGCACACAGACCTGCAGTCTAGAAACAATTGCCCATAAGACGTGAGATGGCTCCTGCTCTGCCAAGTTAAGTACAAAAATTAAAACGTTTCTCTGTTTGAAAAATAAACCCTAGGCTAGCTGTCGACTTTCTGACTCATTTTCAAAGCACTCTGTTGTTTTTTCATGTTTTATGCACGCCTAGACACTTCTAAAAAGTGCTAAACCTCTCTTGGAAGTGACAATTTTTAAATCCAAATACAAAGTGCCACCTAGTGGTTATATATTTATGAAATGTGTCTATAAACAAAATCTTCCAGCACAAGCCCCAGTGTTTCACGTTTTTATAGATGAAGAAGCACACGTAGGTAAGTGAACTTGTTGCTCAAAGACTGGATCTCAAAAAGCAGGATGATGAATGTGGTGGCAGTACTTATGTAAGCTGAAGAAAATGGGAAACAAAATGTAGTTTATAGTCTGTTATGCTTCCTTTCATTATGAACTATCTGCAAATGCATGACAAGCATTAAAGACCAAACATTCAAATAAAGTAAGTGATCTCACTGTGAAACTAGCTAACAATAGCATCTGCAGTATCCTCTGGAGGAACAGGAGAGGGGATCAGTAGAAGGGAGACTTGAGCGAGTCACTGAGCAAAGGTTTTTGGGAAGTTTGGTTGTTCCCTTGGATATGCTGTGAGTGACATATCAGAGAAGTAAGTGATGCAAATGAAGAGGTTGAAAAGGGATTGTTCTATGCCGGCTGCAGGAATGTTCTTCTAGACACCACAGAATCAGGGATGAAGAACCTTTTTTTTCTTTCTGCCTTTGCTAGCTTTATTAACAGTTGTTAATGGCTCATCCCCAGTGATCGACCCAGCCCTGCACAGACACTTGCTCACTCCCCCACCAGCAGGATCAGGGAGAGAACCGGGAAGGTAAAAGCTGGAAAACTCTTGGGTTGAGATAAGGACAGTTTAATAGGGAAAGCAAAAACCCCACTGTTCAGCACAAATCCAAAACACAGGCACCTACTAGCAACTGTGAAGAAAATTAACTCTACGCCAGCCAGAACCAGCCCAATAGTTAAAGAAAAGGGTAAAGAATACAATAGTAGACGAGACGAAATAGTTGAGGAGCTAACACAAATCCAAGCTGGACTGACTTTATATGTGTACATATCAAAGTGAAAGGACAAAAACACTCAATGCTTGAGAATTTACTGAAGCACAATGCAGACATAGAGACTAAATCAAATAATGAACATAAAAGAAAAAAAGATACATTAAAGTACATCTAGGCACCTAGAATATTTTAAAAATATTATAAATAAAATTAAAGACATTATGTGAAATAAACATTGGAGCAAATAAAGTTTTGCTTTAAAAGTGAGCTACAGAAAGAAATAGAAAGCTAGCTATAGAAAGTATCATCTTACTGGTAAAACTGTTACCAGAACTAAAACGTAAAACCTTATTTAAACCTAAAAATATGAATATTTTTTATGTTATTTGATTAATACCCTTCAGAGACAGTAGGAAGCAGGCCTATATATGTGAGAAATGGGTAAAATTTCCAGAAAATGAGACTTTAGATAATGATTTTATGAGTGTTGCCCTGATGGATGACAGTCCAGAAATCCTAACAATGAATTAATAGCTGGACAGAGAGTTGTAGAGAGTGAGTAGAGAGAAGGATATTAAGTTTGATCAAGTTAGATATTCTGTGTAGAGAAACAGAAACATTTAGCGTAGCATTTACCACACCTTCACTTCCCAACAGTGCGGTATTTAAAGCACCATAGACTGCTTTGTGGTCACTGGGAGGAAACAGACAATTGTTGGGAGCAATTAACCTGGCCCAATTTCATGTGTTTTAGGAGGAAGTCATTCTCTGTCACCTTCTGACATATGTCATTGTGTATGTCATTGCTGTAAAAGGACACTATGGTGGGTGAAGAGCAGTGTCTGGAGACCTGTGAGACTCGCCAAGATCTCCAGTTGTGCCACATCTTTGATTTCCTAAATCACTAGGGAATTAGTTGCTAGTTTTAACAGTGCTGAATTGAGCTTGTGCTGTACAAAAGAGATATGTTTGTGGGATAGAAGAGACAAATTGATGCCAGGTGTAGTAAGAGTGGACTCGTTAATTGTATCCCACCTCTGCATAAGGGTATGTTTTCCTAAGAGAAGAAGAAGATACATGAATGCAATATTGTTAAAAATCTGTAGTAATTGGAGGAAGGGGCAATGAGGAAAGGTGTGATTTGAAAGCCCAGAAGGTGCATTGTTGTTTAACAGTTACAATTCTAGCAGTAATTACACCAGCAATACCGTTTCAGCATTCAGACTAGACCAGTTTTCAGATGCCCACTGTGGGCAGTCAGTAACTGTAAACACCTTCAGGACATTTCAGCAGTTTTCTCAGATGTCCTTTACCATAATCAATAAGCCTGCAGATATACATAAACTGAGCCTTAATATTCTTGGAATTCTGATGACAGCTACGTCAGTTTCACTCACATGATTTTGATGCATTTGAATGTAGTCGAGATGTAGGAAATATGTCTTTGGTGTTATTTCATCAATTTGATTTAAGGAATTTGAAACAGTATCATTCTCTCCTGGGCCATAGATGCCTGCAAAGTCCTAAAATACTGAGGAAAAATAGGGAAAAAAACATATTCCCCAGAAACCACTAGTGACTTGTGATGTTTTGAACATCAAAAACTTGTATACTGAGTTCCTTCCAGCCAGCTAGCTTTGAGATTTGATACAAATTGTGTTGATTAATTCTGGTAGGAATAGGACTTGAACCTCAATTTTTCTATATAATATTCCATGTAATTGAGGCTTGAATAGGATTTTTAATTGTTTTTTGGTGGAAAACATAGCAATGGAGCTCTGAAGTCCATATTGTACAGCTGCCTGTTTGGCAAAACCTTAGCCCAGTCAATGTACAGCAGCATAGGAAAAATTTATAAAGGCCTCTGACCTGTTTGCAGACTACTGTAACAAACCCACCATTTTACAGAGAGTGGATTAAACAAAAGGGGAAATTTGAGAAAGTCATCAGCTTCCATGGGTGTGCATGAACAGTTTCATGACTCATCTCAGCTCTCACTGTTAGTGGAAGTAGGGTTGAAATAGAAACGTCTGAGGTCTTACAAGATGATAATTATTCTTGTGTACACCAGGGCTTGTTTATGGTGGCTCAGGCAGTCCATCAAACAAAGCCAAAAGAGTTTCATTTTGTCACTGTAGTTCTGAGTGCTGGCAGATGAAGAAAATAGTTTCTTTGTCTTTCTCATTACTTGTATGTCGTGTTGTTGATGTTGTTTTTGGCTTAAAATCAACTGGGGAGGAAGCACGACCTGAATTGGTTCAGGTAAACATTATTTTACTATGCGTAAGCCTTGGTGTTGCATCATAGAGATTTGGACTTGATTTTGACCTGGAACTGCAGCTCAGGAAGCACCTAATCATGTTGAAATTCCATTGACTTCAAAGGCTATGAAGGTGACCTGCTCGGATGTAAACCTCTGAAATTGTGTAGAAATGGCCAAGCCACCATCAGAGACCTCTCAGGGACACTGTCAGTAATGCCAAAAGAGGCTGTTGCAGCATACAGGGCAGTGAGGATAAGGCATTACGTTATCTACTCACAGAGATAAACTTTGCGAAGTGTTCCCTTTAGTAATCCTTTATTTTTGGCATCATCTTTCTGAATATAGAACAGATGCTGCATTTAGAACTCTACAATCCTAAGAGGAGTGAAGAAAGACGCAATCCCCATAAGCAAGTGAATCCTCTGGAGAATTACACTTCCTTGGGAAACTGTGTAAAGAGAACTCAGCGGAATTGGTGATCAAATGCAGAATTTCCCCCATAATCCTCCTCTCATCTTCGTTTTATCATCTCCAAGCCTTGTTCTTGGTGCCACACCGAGGCTCCCTCACAGCTATCACACTTGGATAGATGTTTCCAAAGGAAAGCAAGGCCCATGGGAACACTGCGCCACTGGCTTTTCTTCGTGCTGCAACTAGGACATAGCCCTGGGACAAATCCAGCTGCTGGTCCTGTAACACA
Source organism: Cnemophilus loriae (assembly GCA_013397755.1). Lineage (NCBI taxonomy): Eukaryota > Metazoa > Chordata > Aves > Passeriformes > Corvidae > Cnemophilus > Cnemophilus loriae. The sequence continues at coordinate 4,083,165 of VZTF01001612.1, read as the reverse complement.
TTCTTTGGTTCCCTAGTTTACGTGTGCTTTGAAAGTAACTTAAACTTTGAAAGCAGGATGCTGCACATTTTAAGTCAACACAAGCTGTCCAAGTTTAATTGCACTAAAAAGTTTTTATACAAATATAGAACTTCTAAGTATTCCTTTTCAAGTTTCATTTAACTCATGTGGCTTGATTTTGAGCATGACCTCACTAGCACAGAATAAATTAATAATGAATTGCTAATACTATAAATATTCTGAAGAATAATATGGCTGTGAGCGTTCCTAATCCAAGTTTTATGTTCTCTACTGAAAGGAACAAACTGTCCCTTATACTGCTAAAAATCTTATGGAGATAATACCAGTGGGATAATAGTTTGGTTTTTCTCTTTAGCATTAATTACAAATTTAAATTGTTAATTGCCTTATCTGAAGACATAAATGCCCAGAATTTTGCCCGTGATTTTTTTTTTTTAATAACTTGAACTGAGATAATATGAGTAACACTTCCTTACTTCTTCGTCCTTGCAATGCTTGTATTGAGAAACTTTCATTTCACTCTTTGCTTAGCTTGTCTTGAGAAACTTTCATAACTCTTTGCTTAGCTTGGAAGATATGCATTATAAATAGACACCTTTAAACTGGGCATTGTTGAGCCAAGTGCCTGTAGTATCTGTAGGAAGGTTTACACTCATTCACAAGATACTGCCTTTGAGCCATATATTATAGATATCAACATGGGCAAAGCTGTAGCAAGTTACTCTCTCCTTGTAACAAGCAGTTACTGCCACTATGAAATATGTCTGTGGAATTTGAAGGCCTCTCCCCTTCCTGAAACCAGTATATAGAAGCATTCTTTGTTCAAATGTCTGTTACTTAGTTTGAGAGATTATTCTGTAAGTCCATGCCTATTGCTCCAAACATTCTCCAATCGTGATGCATTCCTATCATATATGGTGCTGAGTCCAATGGACTACTTACGTATTTATTTGTGATGTTCAATCTGCTTGATAGAAAACTCCATTTTAACTGTGATTAAGAAATTCTCAAAATTTTGCATTCTTAATAATCCATATCAATGCTCAGGAGTTATTTCTTAATATTTCTTACTTTTCTTAGCATCCACACATTGCAATGACATTGTTTTAATGAGACATTTTGCAAACAATGTATTAACTGACCTGAAAATTATCTGGTTACTCAGCAGACTCTTATGAGTCCTTTGAAGTTTTCATAGAAAGGATCATCTTTGCAGCTTTCTTGAAGGAGTCTAATATTTTTTGAACCACTCGTCCAAAGCTTTCCCCAGGTCTTTATAAGGTAAACCCAGCTTTCAAATCTGTTAATTCTGGTTTTGTTTCAGGATGTGTTGGAGTTTGGGATAACATCACCTGTTGGCGTCCTGCGAAGATTGGAGAGACTGTCACTGTCCCTTGTCCAAAAGTATTTAGCCTTTTTTCTGGCAAACCAGGTATTTTTTTTTTTTTTGAGGTGTATTTTTACTGGCTTCTCTCTGGTATTCTGTAACATAATGTGCTAAAAATGGTTTATTTGGGGGTTTTATTTTCTTTAGAGAGGTAAAATTCTTGTCAGAGCTGTTCAGAATACACCATGAAAAGACCAAATTATCATCTCTATGTTCTCTTTGATGTTCTCTGAGTTACATACTAAATATATTTTCTGATACAATGGCACTCACCAAAGCTGCAGACCTTGCTTGCTCTTTTTTGACCTATTTTGTTAATTATTAAGGCAGCTGAGCCTGCCTGACATCTCTAACAGTTGTCAGCAGGTCACATGTAGGTTGTTCCTTCTGTGCCTCAGGAGGGGAGCTCTGCCTTGCCGTCGTGAGAATAAAGAGCCCACATTAACAGATAATACCTAAAAATTACTGCTACTGCAATTTAAGGTTGTTATTATGAAACTTTTTATTCTGCTTTTTAATGGAACTTAAAAAGAGCTCATCAGTGTCTCAGACTGCTGAAACAATTAACTAGTTTAAGTCTACCATCTTCTGCACCATCTCGTCAATACATCATATTTTGCCCTGTGGCATGTAAGTGGGGTTTTGAAAACAGATGATGCACACAGAGTATTTCACATCTGTCTCAAAATGCTGCAGGAAAAATCTTATCCCCATGGCTCGGGTGGGAAACCATTGTCGTGAAGAGCTGGTGAAAGATGCAAAACTTACCACAGTTATGTAATTTTTTTTTTGGGCGGTGGAGTGAGGGGAGGGAAGTTGGTGGCTCTGTGGAGAGTTTTAACAATATTACTTTTAACTTAGAGGCTAATTTGGGGTATGACTAAAATACCTTTAGACTCAAAACTGCTGAATAAATCTTGTTCCAGTAAAAATTAGATAACTAAAACAATCTACAGATTAGCAAAGGTTTTAATTCTTGGAACTGGTGAATCTTGATTAGTTTATCACGGATAGTCTAAACAATTTGTAAAGGGGAAAGTATGTGTGGTCGTCGCTAAATCTTGTGAAATCTATAAAAGTTTTCAAATTACTCAAACGAAGATAATAAAGTGTTGTCATGAGACAAGGCAAACTAATAAATATCAAAAATTCAAAATCTGAATTAAATCACGCTGCTTCTGTCGATTTGCCGAAAGCTAGAGCATGCACACTCTCTCTGGAGTTTATTTCACAACCTTTAGTTATGTTACAACAACATTTTAATTTTACTATAAAACAACTGCAACAAATATTTAAGTCTGAAACCTTCACAGCCCATTACAACTCTGTCTCACCATGGTGTCAGCAAGACCAGGAGATTACTTCCTTTTTATAGTTTGCTATAATTTTCCCAGATCTAGCTTTTTTTCATAGCTACCTGTTTACTTCGTGCTTATGGAACTAACAGGGTTGTTTTTTAGAGGTTCCTGTTCAATTGAGAGTGTTTTTCAAATCTTGTGTTCCTATAATTTCAGAGAAGGAAGACAACAAGCATCTTGCATGGTTGATTCAATTAAGAGCTAACTAAGAATCTTAGTACTTTTATAAGTTGATTATGCTCAGGAATATGTAATTTATTTAATTCATTCACAGCACATTACAAATTAACTTCATTCTTACAGGAGAAAATTATAAAAATATGTTTAAACAAGAAATTTAACTTTTTATTTAGCCAGATTTGTGAGACGTGTGTTAGTTTTTTAGTGTTTAAGAGGAGTTAAAATTATACTACAAGAAGATCTAGACTACCTTATTTTTATGCAGATATTCCAAACCACAGGTAGGCTTTTAAATACCATCAATTCCTTAAAGGCTTTCCCAATTTAAATTGTGCATTTAAGAAAGCAGTTGTCTTCTCATCTTTACAACTTTTGGAGACCTGGCTCTAAATTTCTTCTGTGATGATCTCTGTTATAGTTTAAGCATATCACATGATTAATTCTGTATTGAATATTAGTAACTTTTGATTAAAATAATTTTTACTGTAAAAGCAATCATATTATCCTATAATGTTTTTCCTGTATCGTACAAGTTTATGAGTCTCAGAAAGTTATTCTGTAAAGTTTTTATTCAAATGTATGTGTCAAGTTATAGGTTTTAAATAAGGTTGCCATCTGAAGTATTTAATTGCATGAAAAGATGGTGTAGGAATAAATATTGCCTTCCATAGAACATTACCCAACTGTCTTTAGGTTAGAAGGTATTGCAGTATTTGAAGTAGAAAATACTTCAGCGTCTCGAGTACATTGAGTTTTTTCTTGCAAAACTGGCTTTGACGCAATTTGTGATTCTGTTAACACATTCCTCTGCTCTGCCTAGTCACAGAATCTTGATGTACTTTTAAAGTGAAGACTCTTCACAGTGTATAAATAGGTTACATTTTCTTTTAAAAATGTCATTTCTATGCCAAACGGCTGAAGTGGTCCCGTTGTTTGAGGAGACTGTGGGTTTAGGTCAAGGCCTTTTTATTAGCTGGAAAGATTTGGTTGTTGGCTGGTGAACCATTTGTAGGATATTTACAACTTTCCACTGAAGACTGTATACAAAGAAGAAATTCCAGTAACCAATCAACAAAGTAAAAATCACAAAAGCTTTCTTTTGGAATGTATATAAACAAGTTTGGTTATTTTGACCAACGCTGACCTATGACACATAAATTATTTTTCTATGGTGAAAACCAGACATCTTTAAGTCAGTTCTGGACCAGTGGTAAACTCCAAACCAAAGAGGTATATTATTATAGATTTCAAGTATCGTGGATATACGAATTGCTCTAAGAAATGTGAGGGGAAGTTGGCTATGAATTAACATTGTAATTTATAATAAATGTGATGACTATTCTTTAGTCTGACATCAGGCTTTTCTGTTTTCCCCTCTTGAAGTTGTTCCATATTGCATGAACATTAATACATTTTAATTAGATTAAGAAGTAGAATGATGTGTTGCCCCCATCTCATCTGTGTGACTTTGTCTCTGAAAAGAGTCAACTTCTTCTTTCAGTTCCAAATGGAAACTTTCTGAAATTAATAGATGTTCAAAATTCCTTTCCAGCCATACTTCCACATGTCCTGTACATTCATTGTACTACATTGTTTCAGTGTTGGTTCAAAGAGTGAAACTCAGCATGCATCTTTATTTCTCATTCTTCAGCCTGTGACACAATTTGGCCTTTAAACTTCATTACCAAACTTACCGACATTTGCTATAGCAGAGAGTCATCACCTTAATGTCTCAGAGCTTTTATAATTCCTCAGTAGATCACTTGATACTGGCTTCTCAGAAAGCCTAAACAGGAGGTTAGAACAGCTCTCACTGAAATGACTTTTCTTTCAAAGTACTTTACCTACAAATAGCCCCTTTACAGAGTGAACTGCATGGCTCCCTTCTGAGTATTTTAAATAAAACAGCAAAACAGTTTAGGCTTTTGCAGATGTATCAGAAATAGCTGTTACACCAAAGGAGAAGTCTCAGGTTTACTTTTGTTTTTCTGTAGTGCAAAGGCAACTCCAAGCAAGAGTAAAAGCCAAAGTAACATGAATGAAAAGCACATGAAAGGAAATGGCTGAGTTGAGTCCTTGGAAATCAAGGAAAAAGAGCTAGGTTGTGACTAGCTAATGGCAAAGTTAGATTGTTTAAGGAGTCATTGATGAGGAGAGTTTTGAATCTTTCTGATTTAAACTCTCTAATTTTGCTTTACAGGAAATATTAGCAAAAATTGCACGAGTAATGGATGGTCGGATATTTTTCCTGATATCTTAAGTACTTGTGGATATAATGACTACGAAGATGATTATAAGGTAGGAAAAATACTTTTTATATTAATTTAAATTATAGTTTTCAGTACAGGTATCAGACATATTCTGATTCTAAATAAATCTCATTTTACTCAGACTGGATGAAAATGAGACTTAATGAAAACCTATAGTAATTTTTTGTAGCACTGGTTGCAACATGCTTGGATTGCAGCTGTCTGATGAGATAAAATCAGGAGTATAGAACTCAGTAACTGTTTGAAACTCAAGGCTATAAGCAGTTGGTAATTGCAGTAATGCATCTGTATATCTAATATTGCAGTGCTACTCAGCTGGTGCACCATATATTTTGCATTGTGTTATTTCTAGAAGTTTCAGTTATTTCAAAAGAATATTTTTTAAAAGTTATCTCAAAACCTAATACTAATAATCTGTTATAATCTGTTAATAGTATATGCACCACTTGATTGATGCTATGTGTTAAAGTTATAAGTAAAATAGAATTGATTTAGGTCGTTGGAGTTATTGCAGATTTATATTGGACTTGAAATCGTGTTAGCAGTTGTAAGTTGTTCAGAAAGCTATCGAGGCATCCTAAATGCACTATGCATGGAAAACTGAATTTGTTCACTTTGCAGATACTGTCTCTTCGTTGAGGGAAAGGTTTTTGCCATCACGTTTTACATATTTTCTGTCTGTTTTCCTGCTGAGGCTAACAGAGCAAGAGTTTGTTTACAAGGATGAGCTCATAGTGTCAGTAAAACTCTTGTTACTCAAAACAGATTAAGTCCTCTCATGAACAAAGACACTTGGCCAGTTGGGTTTTTTTCCCTGGATTTTAGTATGTGAGCAATTGCTGTAACAGACCTGTTCTGTCTGGCTTGCAGAGATGCACTGGTATTCCAGCTAAGGGAGGAAGGTTTTGGCATTTTCGTCTGTATTTGAAAAGCCCAACCATTACTGTAGTTGAAAATAGATAACAGAGAAAATTGAGAAAATATCTTGTTTTCCCAACTTTTCTGAAGACAAATTCTGAAACATCTGTGTCATCTGACAGCTTGGGAACACACATATATTACTGCTAAAACAGCCACTTTAAATGCTGTCATTCAACCCAGGCATTACCATGTGGTGTGAAAATGGGCCAAAACGTGAAAATTCAAGTTAACAAAAGATAATATTTCAAGCAGTGAGAAGCAATTAGAAGATGAAGTAGTATAATAGAAAAGCAGTTCCTGTTTGACATACTCATTAGTCATTTGAAGGAGGTGAATGAAATGCAAATCGTCTATACTTGCAGGAGTTAACCTAGACAATTGGAAATAGGAAGTAGCAGCAACATTTACAAAAGCCTTGAGAGAAGCAAATAATAAAAGTGTGAGGATGAAAATCAGATGACAGATGTGGAAAGCAGGTACCGGCAAAATTATTAGCAAACTTACAATAGATGTAATATTATAGGTATAAGTTGTAGAGACAATAGAAAAAATGCAAGTATTATGCAGCTGTGAGATTTCAGGAGGCATTTGAGGTTCTGCACGAGCTACACAGAAGATGTTTTCTGAAATTCGGATCTTAGTGCTCAATGGTAGCCCCTCAAACCAAAATCTTCACTCAACATAAATTAGTATAGTTCTTTTTTTTCTCATACCTAATATTTCAGCTATTGAGAGCCAGAAATGAAGTCCTAATATTTGGATACTGAGTATTCTGGGCATAAAAATGTCATGCAACAATATGCTTTGCAGTATGGGATATGAAATATATGAGGTTGTCCTCAAAGTTGCATTAACTAAGGAGATAATATTTTAGGAAAGGTGGCAAAATACCTTTCCTAGGGTAAGTCCTAAGTTTTATTTTTTGTGTTTTCCTTTGAAGATGATGTTAGAGCAGTGGGTAGAAACTGTCTTTGGTGTAAGTTTGGTGCCTGCATCTTCACTGCTGAATGAATTTCTATTACAGATCCAACTAAGTATTTGTTCCTGTGGGGATTTTTTCTGTCTTTTGAGATAAAGGCTTTTATCTTTACTGCAAAAGGAGCTTATTTCTATACATATTCTACATAACGTATATATATGCCTACACACAGGCATATATCTCTCTTCAGATACACATTTATTCTGGGCAGCTTTGAATATTCTAGAGAAGGTTTAAATGATAAAGATCCGTGAGCAAATACTGAATAATTTATTAACAGGTACCAAATTTCTATGCTTGAAAATGCACTGAAATGAGGAAGCTTATTAAAAAACACCATAAAAATGTCACCTCTTATTTCCTTGCTGAAAGATCTTGCATGCTTCCACCATTTGTATTGATTTTATGTTCAAATTAAAATGTTCAATTTTTATTCCATGTCAACGGTATATTAGCAGGTTCTATAAAAAGAAACAATTTGCTTAACATTTTGAAATTAACTGTAAGTGCCTGATACAAACCCCTTGGTTTATTTTATGTTAGCTCTTAGTGTTCTTTGCTGCTCTTGCCATTATTTATGGGGGATCAGTTTGATAAATACAACTGTCCTGGTTTCAGCTGGGATAGAGTTAATTTTCTTCCTAGTAGCCAGTACAGGGCTGTGTTTTGATTTTAGTGTGAGAATAATGTTGATAACACACCGATGTTTTAGCTGTTGCTAGGTAGTGCTTACCCTTAGTCAAGGACTTTTCAGCTTCCCATGCTCTGCCAGCAAGCAGGTGCACAAGGAGCTGGGAGAGAGCATGGCCTGGACAGCTGACCCCAACCGGCCAGAGGGATATTCCCCACCACAGAATGTCGTGTCCAGTGTATGAACTGGGAGGAGCTGGCTGGGAGCTGTCAGCTGCTGCTCGGGGATGGGCTGGGCGTCGGTCAGGGGCTGCTGAGCAATGGTGTTGGGCAACACTTGCCTTCCTATTCCAACCGGGGTTTCCCCTTCTTGCCAGTTCCCCTCCCCACCCCATGGGGGGTTTGGAGAGGCAGGGGGAGGAGGGAGGGAGTGGGTGGTTGTGTGATGTTTTGTTGCAGCTGAGTTTAAAGCACCACAATGATTATGTCTGAACAAAATATTTGTGTGTTGTGATCACACCAAAGTGTAGATCTAAATCTTTATTATATACTTCCAGACCTTTTTCTGTAAGTAAACTAGTTACTGCTAACCTTCAAGATCAAGTTTTAGGTTCATCTTAGGTATTCAGAAAAGTATCTCTTTTTTTTTCCTTTTATATTCCTGTGGAGCTCATGGCAGCACAACAGGAAAATAGCAAGCTTGATTTGACCATGCTAGAAACACACATCAAGGTGTGTTAACCAAACTCAAGCCTCACTGCAACCTTTCCTTGACATATTTTGACATCTTCTATCTAGACTGAACAAGCTGGAGATATGTCCTAGCTGTTGTCAGAAGGTATTAAACTCTGTGTCAGCATTATTAATATACAGCAAGATGTCTGTGAATGTAAAGCACTGAAATGTGGCCACTTTATTTAAAATAATGACTGAATCAGTTAATACAGCTTTGTCTGATCTTAGTGTGAATTGGCCCAGGATTTATTAGATCACACAAAAGCCCCAATATATACAAGCTACAGGCTGTGTGAGTTGAATGTGCAGTGGCATACAAAGAGAAATTCACAGAGAGAAAGATCCTCAGGGCCATTAAGTGTGGCGGTATTGTTGCAGCTTGTGCCTTTAGCAGAAGCATCATCCACGGGAGAAGCATTTCCCCATTTTCCCAGGTTCCTGGAGCGTTCACATCCCCGTGGGTGTGCTACAGAAACACCACCCCGGACAAGTGGGGTCGAGGCAGTGAGGGCAGGAGTGACACAAGCAGTGCCTTGGCTGTAGCTGCCTTTAGAAATCAGATGCATCAATGCTGTCCGTGGAGTGGGTCACTGCTCTGGAGTAATGGACAGTTTGTAGTGAGTCTAAATTGAATCATTGCCTCTCAGCAAAATCTGACATGAGGCAGCCATCTACCAATGTGTTTTCTTGTGCCTCTAAGTCATGCTAAATTTATTTATGTTATGCTGCATTTTTCATTAATGTTTTTCCACGAGGTGTGATTAAGAGGCCAATAGTCCTTAAAGTAAATGCAAAATCTTCTACTGACTTCAAGTGAGGACCAGGACTGAATATTAGCTGATATTCTCTCTTGTAGAGCACATAGGGAATTCGCTTTAATTGCAGAATATTCAATAAACCGCTGAATTCCAGTACACAATGAGTGTTCAAATTCACAGATACCTCTGCTGATACATGTTTACACAGGAAAATGTGGAAGCTTGTGCATTTACAAAGTTGTCATCTCTCCCACTATGGTTAGGGAACTTTGAAACAGAAGACATTCTGACTGACATAATTAAAATTAACGATGCCACTATTACTGAGAGATACTTATGGCAATGCTGGTCTCATCTTTTTTTTGGGTGGTGTTTAGGCTCAGGGTGAATTTAAGGAAAAATGTTAGGAAAAGGATATCATTAATTATTTGTATAAAGGTTATTAAATACTATAAGGAAAATCAACTTTATTACGTGTCTTTTTAGTAAATTCTATTCTTCTCTACATATATAATTCAAAAATGTGTAAAGTGTCCTATAAGAGAAAATTAAATTATCCACAACATGTAATCCATCTTTTAATCTCAGTTTATATTTATTCTCTTATAAGTAAGTACTACAAGATTTTAGAAATGGCTACTGCCTTGTTGCAGTTAATTTTGCAGAAGGAAAGAACTGGAGTTCCTTATTCCATTTATATTTGCATTTGCTCATTGCAGTGTTTCTAAGGCACTGAACTCATTACCTAGGTCCAGTTCTTATTTTACATTGTACAGTTTAAGATTTTCTTATATGTTCTTTGAGTATGAATATTCAAATATTATGAAATATTCAAATATTGACACATGGATCACAAGAATTTAATATCAAAAATTTTAATACAGTCTTAAGTAATTGTATCTGTGAAGAGAAAACTCTCTTACATATAGTATTACAGCATTATATTAGCCTACAGGATAAACAAAATGAAGAGTCAATTGGGATGATAATGGTCATATATTCTTTAGTGATGATAAATTATATCTCTGGTTAAATGAATAAAGAGGTGAGGGCTTTTCTTTTACCTTAGGGGTGATTTCTGGTCAACAGCAAAACTCCTTTGGACAAAGAATCAAGCCCTAAACTTTCTCCAGTGTTTTCTCCTTCAGCACTGAGGTATCTTCTGACCCCTAGAGGTCCTTCCAAGCCAAGGCTGAGGTTGAGAGATCCTCCGGGTGACTGTCAGCTTTGCCTAGGAAGCCTCTCTGCTCTTCTGTGCTATTTTGTAAATAAACAGAAGATTTCTGTCTCCTGACCTTAGTAAAAATACCACGAAACTAAATTTAAAGGAAACATTAGCAGAAACAGGTGTCTTTTCTAAGAAAACAAAACACAAGTGTACCTAAAAATAGATTTTACAAAAAAATTATTGAAGTTAAGACATATTAGGCAAACTTGTACTAATCCAATTTCATTTTATGTGTGGGGCTTTGTACCCTTTTAAAACCTATTAATATCAAGTAGCCACAAAAAAAAAAAGGGAAACATTTTAAATTAGCTTTTTAGAAAACATCTACACTTTCTGTAACCATTTCCGTGATTTTTTGCTGAAAATCATAAACCACTGATTTTTTTCTGTGCCTAACCAACTATTGACTTTTCTTTAGTGGTTGTAATTTTTATATTTTCCTCAGACGTTTAAAAATAAATTGTTGGATTTCAGTTTTGGAATCAGCATTGCTTAAATAATCCTGTGAATATTTTGCAGAGGCCAGCTGTTCTTACTACGTTGCAAAAGTACTGATTTTGTTAGACCTGCTGAAAACTTCATGTCATTTCTATTTCATGTGTATCACTTGAATCAGTTTATCCTTTGAAAACAGCTATAAAATCTGAAGGGGTTATGATATTTCTCCTGTGTTAAAATATTTTAAAAATATAATTTAGTTTGAAATTCTCTTTTGGTCAATCCATGCCTTCGTTGCAGTCATTTTGTTCCTGCCAATCTTGCACATTTGTATTTTAAGTTTAAAGGTTAGAGGTAAATGTTAGTTAAAATCTGGGTAATTATGGTCCACACAGAGTAGTAAGAGAGAAGTAAGATATCCCATTTTGTATAAACGACGTTGTTTTTTTGTTCTATCAGATTTGGCATTGCTTTGCCTGTTTCTTCTGCAGCAATACAATACAAAGAGTTTGTTTCTAAAGGGTACTAGCTAAAATGCAGATGAGTGACAAATACTTCATAGCTGTGACTAAGTCAATATTAGTCTAATGAATTTCCTGTTTTTTAATTGCCACAGCACGATGTGGAATTTAATTCTTTGTCTTTATGGAATTTGTGTATATATGTAATTGACATGTAATTTGAGAACACCATTTACTAATTTTTTTTTGTTGAGTCACTAGGAGTTATAGAGGTCTTACAGGCAAATTAAAACACATCTGTTTTATGTTCATACAGGAAATTTAAGGAGCAGAATGGTTGCATCATCTTTGGCACTGAGTCTGATAAAATGCTTCATGCTAATCATCTAAAGCATTCTAATCATCTAAATTTTTTTTGGAAAATCAAAACACATGAATTTGAATAATTGTAATTTTTGATGTAATGGATTAAAAATGGGTTCGAGTTTATTTACCTTTCCAACAGTTTGAGAAGCAGGGTTAATTTTTGATCAGTATAAAATTTTGTAGCATCTAAAATTTCTGACCATTATAAAACTAAACCAGTAAAATTGAGAAGGAGGGAAAGGTGTTCTTTTCTACCATTTCAAGTGTAGAATACAGGATAATTAAAAACCTATATCATATGACAAAATAATTTCAACTGTGTAATTATTTCTTATTTTCTCATGCTTAGCTTGAACAAAATGACCATGGTCAGTATTAAGGTAATGTCCAAGCTTTCTTGGCTGATTAGCTTCAATCCTGGCATAACTTCCGTGCAGCTACTCCACATTCATCTGTTTGGCAAAGGAATGGGAGCGGAGAGGCTCGGTCCTGCTGCTACCGACAGCTGTTTGCTGGCCTAAAAGTACACAGGGTTCTTCTTTTGATTTTAGTCAGACTGTTTGTTGTAGGGGTCATGTGTGTGTACAGAGTGCCAGAAACATTACATTAAATAGTGTGGTTTTTTTCTGGCAGAAGACAACCTCTTCTGTTCTCCCTAGCGGGGCGAAGTGACGGAGTCACTTCATGTGCAGCAGCCTGGCAGTTTCTGTCAAGCTCAGAGTACATGGCCAGAGGCTAAATTCAAGGCACTGTTACAGCAGTGTGGCTGGACAACTGATGCTTTGTTAGTAAGTTGATGCAGGGTTTCCACCTTTTTTTCCTTCATTTAGGAATTCTGAAATCAGATAGGTGCAATTTCAAGAGTCTCAGTCAGTGAAGCTTTCCTGAAATCAAATCTGGACAGAATTTTCAAAATGGTGTGGAATGATGAAAAATTAAACAAGTCCAGCTTTCTTGTTGGGCATGTTTTAATCCAATGCAGTTTGAACAGCTACTTTCTTTATGCCAAAGTACAAAAGACTCTCTTATTCTATCATCTAATGGCTGAAATATATAACAAAATAACAGCTGCTGTGAATGCACTTAAGATCCATGACAGTTGTTTCCCATATTTTTCCACTTTAACCATATCTACAACAGTGCAGTTGCAAGAATCATTTCATTTCACATCTCATTTTGCCTTTTCCATATCTGTATAATATTTGCAAAGTGAATGTTCAGCTAATTTCATCATGAATTAGGATTACTAAAATAACCTCCTTACTCGGCCTTTTGAATGCTATAAAAATAAATACACTAAGTGATTTGAGATTCCTTTGGCTGTGTTAGTTTACTTAAGAGTGTTGCTTCCTTGCTACTTTTTACAAACATCGTTTGGGAAGGTAAATGATAACCATGTGCACTAAATACTGAAATTCTGTCTGTTATATGCAGCATGTTCTACCTTCTTTTAAAACCCTTAATTTCATAACATAATAAAAACACTTCACCGTTTTAATATTTTATCTAGCTTGAGTGGAAACTAATGTCAGTCTAATAACTTTGTTGTAGGCATAAATGGAGAAACAGTTTAATTCTGAAAGTATTTAGCCCTATTTTTCTTGATGTTGTTATTCAGAATAGGACTTAATGTAGTGTGTAACTGGTAAGTTTACAGATAACTGTGCATTTCAGCCTGCTTTTCCTCTGTTGAAAAATTTCCTTTCTAAGTTTTAGCAAGTAGCTTTACTAAAGAAAGGGTTGTTGGTCACAATTTAATAAAGTATTTGAACATTTAGAATAGGAAATTAATGAGATTTAAACTTGTCTTTAAAATTAAATTCATGTATAACTTCATTACAAAGTACTCTAGAGCAGGACTGAAGGAAATTATCTCTTTTAGAGATAATCCGTTCTTTCAAACTGACTTGCTCTTACCAGTTTGATTGTGTTCATGGAAATTGATGCATCTGGTACTTCATTTGACCTCGCTGACATGGTATAATCAACTGGAATGGTACCAGATTGTGGGTCTAAGTTTTGAGTTCCTGAGGCTGAATTTTCTACTGAAGTCAATGGTCTTGAGATGTTGCCTTGCAAAATGTGTTGGAATAGAGATACAACATTCTTATCATATGCTGTAGAGCAAAGAGTAAAAATCATGCTATAGCTTTCAGAGTTATTTAATGGACAACTATATCATTTCACTGACAATTTTACATATCAGTAAGTAGTTTCGGCATATATATTTTTCTGTGCAGGTCAACTTCTATGTGAGGGTGAAAGCAATTTATACTCTTGGACACAGCGTATCTCTGATTGCTCTTACAACAGGAAGTATAATTCTTTGCCTTTTCAGGTATGTGTTTTTCATGAGTAAATATCAACAATGGTAAGACATCTTTGACTGTTGTCTGATTGCTCAGCTGTTTAGAAAATGCATTGAGTTTACACTTTTTGCAGTTAAACAGCTGACAGTAATGTAATGCTAAATTTTTGCTAGCACTGATCATATTAACAATTTTCAAAGCATTTTACAAATTTACGGGCATTGCAGACCATGTGAGAAAGAACAGTAATTTAGGAGTGATTACATAAAGCATTTTCTATTTGGTTATTAAAATGGACACCTTGAATTGCTCTTGAGAATTAGTGGGATGCTGGTCTCACCCCTGGACAAGAGTGCAGCCGTATTTTGCAGAAGATTCTGAGTGGTTTCCAGGAGTGCTGTAATCAAAGGCAATCACTAATTTGTCGAGTGGGGCTGTAAATCACAGAATCACAGAATCACCGAGGTTGAAAGAGACCTTCAAGATCATCTAGCCCAGCCATCAACCCAGCACTGCCATAATCACCCCTAAACCATATCCCCAAGTGCTGCATCCAAACACTTCTTGAGCACTTCCAAAGGCAGTGACTCCACCACCTTCCTGGGCAACTCATTCCAATGCCTGCCCACTCTCGCAGTGAAAATTTTTTGTCTAATATCTAATCTGAATCTCTCCTGATGCAACTAAAGGCCATTCCCTCTCAAACTTTCACTTGAATCATGGCAGGAGGGACCAGCCCCCATCTTGCTGCGCCCTCCTTTCAGGTGGTTGTAGAGAGCGATGAGGTCTCCCCTGAGCCTCCTCTTCTCCAGGCAAAACAACCCCAGTTCCCTCAGCTGCTCTGCATAAGACATGTTTTCTAGGCCCTTCACCAGCTTCATTGCCCTTCTCTGGACACTCTCCAGCATCTCAATGTCCTTTTTGAAATGAGGGGCCCAGAACTGAATACGCTGCTCGAGGCACAGCCTCACCGTTTCCAAGCACAGTGGGAAAGGTTTGGATAATTGTGCTGGGTCTGCAATGTTTTTGTTAGGCAGTGTTAGGAAAGGCAGTGCTGCCTGCTGCTTTTGCCTAATTTCTGTCAATTTTTTTAGACTGAAGGCAATCTTCAGCTAGTAAAATAACTTCTTAAATGCTGTTATCAGTATGGCAGTTTTTCTCAGTCTTTCCACCTTCGTGCCTTTATGTATCACTTCCACCTGTCTAACAGAATAGCCTTTATATTCTCTGTTATGAACTTCATACAACTTTTCTGCTCCACTTAGGACCAAGAAAGCCAAAAAAAAACGCATCTTACAGTTTTGGTAGAAAGAAAGTTCAAATAATATGTAGATAACAGCATGCTGTTTGTCAGAGCCTCATTCCTCTCATGAAATATTCCTGTGGCGAGTTCTGCAAGCATTTCAGTCTGCCATCAAATTTTCTCAGTATTTAAATATTCAGAGACCATTCAGAGCAGATACATAACCCATAATTATATTTGGAATACTGTTTAAAAAAATGAATCGAGGCAGTCATGGTTATACTCCTTCTACCAGCAAATGCTCCAGACAGATCACAATGCAGATTACTGCAGTTTCAAAACTGCTAAAACCTAAAACCACATTTAATGCAGAGAATTACAGACATCTGAATGTCACCCATCACCAGAAGTCAGGTGTAACAGATCAAGCATTTAAGAGGTGTACTTATAACCTTCAACTTCAATTTAAATATCCAATTAGAGATTTTTTTTTTCCAGTCTTCCAGTTGAGTCAGGGAAAAGACACAGACTTTTTTTCAGGAGGCAGCATAGATCCTTCTAAGCCCCCCTTCAAGAAGAATCTTTCTCTGTTATCTGCAGGGAGTGTTGGGGCCTCCCAACATAGTGAGTTGAGATAGGAATTAATTTCTTGCCCACTAACTCCAAAATACTGGTTTGACAGCCTTGTATATATCCAATATTTATTATTTGAGCTACTGAATGGGATGAATAACTAATCATCTACGTGAGTTATTCAAGAAAAGTAGTTTCCTCCTATTTGCAGCTTGCATGTATCTCTGAATTCCACAGGGACATGTGATGCAGTCCAACATAATTGTGGTATTTCAGCAAAGGATGTGCATGGCCACAGCAATCACTGCATTTTTGACAACTGTTTAAAATTCATCCTGATATTTTGTCCTTTGCCAAATTCAGGGCTAGCCAGGCAGACCTGTTCTTTATTTTCCTACACTCACTGTAATTATCCTTGCTTTAGTTATTTCAGAATGGGTTATATATGTTTGGTAAAAATCACAACTGGAAGAATACTTGGAAGTTGCCACTGCACACTGCTACTACACCTATTGCATCTTCATTCCTTCACTGCTCATGCTTGCTAAAATGCCTTGGCTCCTGGCCTATTTCCAGGTGCAGCTCAAGGTGCTGGTTGTGACCACAAAAACCTCTTAGCAGTTTGATTTCTGGGGATTTGCTATAAAAAGAATCTTTTAAATTTGAAAATGTTGGAGGGACTGTATTTTAAGGGAAGAGCCCTCAACTTAGATCTCGCTTCCCCTGAGTACTCATTCACTTATTTGGAATATTTAATCTGTCATTTGTTTGTAAGGCTTTCACATGGCTGCCAGACTAAAGAGAATTTTTGCATTCATAGGTTAGAAAGGATAGGTGATCAAATGTTTTGAGTGCATTTTTAATTGCTCCTGCATACACCTACATCATAAGATCAAAAGTCACTATGTAGTAAAATACAGGTGTTAAATAAAAGAATGAAACCAGAAAATAATAGGTGAGAGCACATCTGAAATATATCCAGAATGACCAAAGTTGTATTTGCAAGAAAAACTCTGGAATGAGTGCATACACAGAAGGATATAATAATCTATGTTTATTGTCAGCTTATGTTAAAATGTGAGAGAAATACCACAGGGATCTTTTAGTCTGTGATACTGAACAGAAGTAAGAGAGAAAAGAAAACAGCAAGGCAGCACTGACAAAATGACAGAAAAGGGAAGGGTATGCTCTTACTCGAGGTTCATATTGCTAAGAAATGTCCACAGAGTAATAGAAGTCTGTTCAACAGTTTCTGCATCATAATCTAAAATGCCTGTTTTAAAATCTCTTTTTAGAAAACTTCATTGTACTCGGAACTACATCCATCTGAACCTGTTCCTCTCTTTCATTCTAAAAGCAATCTCTGTTTTAGTCAAGGATGATATTCTCTATTCCAGCTCCAACACAGCTCACTGTCCAGAGGATCAAACCTCATGGGTAATAAACCTCATTTTCTACCTGGTGTAACACTATTTTGTCACTGAATTTTCTACCCTGATCCTTTCAAACATTTAGGAGTACCAAGATTTCAGTGTAGACAGTTCTGAAGAGAATATAATGACTAGGAGAATGGTGTATTAGAAGTATCCAGATAAAGAAGGTTGCAGGACAAGTAGGAGATGTTAACATTGCGTGTCCATGAAGGACAACTTGTCATCAGCCAAGACAAATCATAACCAGATATAGCTCAGAATAAATACGGCCACTGCATTAATCAGCTGGGAGAGCTGAAGACAAACAGGAGTGCCATCAGCTGGGAGTGATTAAAGGCAGCTGCTCTGAAAGTGTTCCAGCAGCTTTATCAGGGGTCCAGGAATTGGACAGGTATCAGTGGAGGGAAGGAAATAACTCAGGAAATTAAATATTTGCAGGAGTTGTCTTCATTAACTCCTCTGTACTTCTGGGCTATGACAAGTGTTATCATCTGCATTCTTGGCAAGCTAATATGTTTACTGCATTTTCGTGCACAGGGTTTAAAAAAATCTCAAGTCTTGCTGTTAAAAGACTGACCTCTATATGATATTCCCCATTCTCTGCCTTGTTGTTTCAGTCAAAAATCCCGTCTAATTTTAATTAACTACAGTTTAAGCTTGTAAGAAACAAAATGGGAGAAGATATTTTTGTCTTGATGAAGCCATATTATCCCAAAACATGAAGTTCTTAGCAGTGACTACCAAGGCGTATATGGGAATTCATAATCTGGGATATTTCTAATGGAGAAAAACAGGAACTGAGTTAGTAGACCCCAGTTAGGCAAAGTAGATAGTAGACAGATTGCTAAGGGTAGTCAGAAGTTCTTAGGTCCTTGAAAGACTATTCAGTGGACTCTCAAAATACTACTTGGTTTCTGCAATTTCATTTATTCTCCAGTTATTACTGGCTACAAAGCCATATACTTTCCTATTTAAATATGTCTGATTTTGTGGACGGCTGGGTAATTTCTGTTGCATTGTATATGGGATGATCTGACACCAGCCTGGCAAGGCTGTTGGGTCTCGCACTGGCTTGGTGCTGCCTTTCACACCTAACAGCACGTGGGGTTTGCCCTTTTGTCACGTGTGTGTGATGTTCCATGGCTCTGCTGCGCTCACAGAGGTCTGAAATACACAGTTCATAGGGCACTGTAAGTAGGTCCTGGCTCTGGATTACATGGAGCGTAAATTTCGGCTAACTTTACTGAAAGATACCTTCACTGTTCACCATCTGCAAATACAGCTGATACAGGATTACCTGCAGGAGGAAGGGAAAATACTTTGATTCAGGGTTCTGGTATGTAAATTGAGGATGTAATACAAGGGAGTATTGGAATTTATAAAGGATTACAAAATTTTCACTGCTAATCTGATTGTAAGGAGTCATAAGCATAAAAGCAAATTTCAACTTGCATGAAAATTTCAACTTTCCACACATTTTGAAATGCTTAATTTTATCCATCTTACGTTTTCTGGCCCATTGCTGATCTGCAATGGATGTCCCTTCAGTGGATACAAAGTCCAGAGGCAAGATCAGTCTTACCACAGTTAGCTAACTTTCAAACCTTGTTTGTAGGCAGCTAAAATTGGGTGAAATTAATTCAAGCCTTTGGACTCTTCCTTAGTTTTCTGTATGTGCATGTACACAGGCATGAATACAGACATGTATGTTACTTGGGATGCACTGAGGTATCTGAGACATCATAGGGGCTGATGGATACAGAGATGTATCCCTGAGGAGGTCTGTGCCCTTCTGGCTCAGCAGCTAGTGACTGCATCTCTCTTCTTAATAGGCATCTATGTTTAGAGAGAGGAATCAATCACTAAAAGTGAGTAAGTTACCTGCTTAGGTATCTGGTGTACTTGGAATTTTAACAGAAAAATGCAGGTATGAAGGGTATTTAAAATGGAGAAGTGAGTAAAGCTGGCAGAAACTAGAGATTTTATTTGGTCCAGTTTGTTTAGTCTGTTACATTCACCATATCATCACGTTTCTCGGCACATTCTCAGTCCGTATGAACATTTCCATATTCAATTCTCACATCCCGGATTCCTGCTGGGAAGTACCAAAGTAGCAGCAGCCAGCACCGTGGAACATCAGCAGCACAGACATCTGAAAATTAATTCTGAGGAGCAGCACACAGACTATAAATATCCTTTTTTGATACATGTCTAGGTGTTTTGTTAACTAAGAAACACTAAAACATTTTCTAAAGGGAAAACAAAATTTTTAAAAGTCCAACCAACTTTTTCTTCTAAGTCTACTTAGTCATCACATAAAGTTATATTTTTCACTCAGTTTCACATTTAGCTTTGAAAAAATCATAAAGCAGTTTCTTTGTTAATTTTTACTGTGTTAGGAAGCCAGATGAGGTTTTAATACATTTATTAGACTCCTAGTAGACGATCGTTTAATTTTATAGCCTTTCATTAAGAAACTGTTACAAAAGTGTGCATTTATTGATAACCACTGTATTTTTCAATATTTATCCTATGAAGCTTTCACAATTTCTGAGTGAATTTGCAATGAGAGCCATCTAAATAATTTTTAATAATTAATTTTTTTTAATATATACAGTAACATTTGCAAGGTCACAATTTGCTTGACTGAAGATAAAATTTCTACTGGACCTGGTTTACTGATATTACAAAGACAGCTAAGATTTTTGGCTGCAGTAATAAAAATAATATGGCATCTTTCCTGCAACAAATTTGATCTCTCTTCTCATATTTCAGGTGGGCTGCAAGGCAATTCTGGTGTTTTTCCAGTATGGTGTTATGGCAAACTTTTACTGGCTCTTAGTAGAAGGACTTTACCTCCACATCCTCCTTGTGCTAATATTCTCCCCCAACAGACACTTCACAATCTACCTGCTGATAGGATGGGGTAAGAACTTACACGTCTTCCAGTAAAGTTCTTTTTCCTGTGTGTGTGCGTTGGTCAGGTTCAGTATTTCATACCAGGGTAGTCGAGCTGTCTCTGTTGGTGACTGCTCAGACTCACAGGTTCCTCAGTTCAGCTCCAGCACGGGTTACAGCTGCTGCAGCATGGGAAAGAGCAGGCACAAAACTGCTGGAGCATCACTGCTGGCGTGATCCCTGGCACAGCTTCCATCTGTGCCATCTGCATCACACCCTGGGATTGCTCTGGTGCAAGGACTGCCACTGCAAAACATATGATTCAGGTGTCCTAATTTGCAAGGAAAATTAAAGTTTAGCTGCATAGCCATGAGCTATACAATGCAATTTTCCATTTTGAAAACCCCCATAATACAGCCCATCTGGTTTTAAATACATGTGTTCCTTTCATTTACAGAAAGTGTGATGATATTTGTATGGAACACTTTAGTACTTCCAGTAATAGGTGGGCATAAAACATTTGGGTGTTGCTGGGAAATGGGAATAAACCAGTGTGTGGCCAAGGTTCCTTATGAAATGATTTGTACTTCTGTTTTATATTACAGTCCTTGGAGGTGCATTGGGAATGCATAACTTGTATCTATTTTCCTGTAAGTCACTCTGACACCTTGCAAGAAACCTAAGAAAGGCATTTTTTGTGTGTATTAGTAATTATGGCTGCATTTTTATAAGAAACAAACTCACTTCGCTGCAGTCTTTGTTTGTAATACATGGCTGACATCATGTAGCTCATCAGATGGGCCTCTCCCTCCATTCACTGGAGCTATGTATCAGTTGTTCCCCAAATACACTATAAGTTGTGTATTTGGGGAACTACTGATTACTAGCAGGGTGAACTTTTTTTTTTTGTGGACTTGCACTTTTGGGACCATTCTCTAAACCTCTTTGGCATTTTTCAGGAATTCCTACGATATTCATTATTACGTGGACAGTGACACGGATCATTCTAGAGGACACTGGGTGAGTGTGTGTGGGAGAGAAAGCTTAAAGCCCCTGCTACGCCAGTACAGTCCTTGGCTTGGATATGGTGTTGCTCACACAAAGGTGGCTTGCTGCTCTGGAGGGGACGAGCACAGACCTGAAATTTCAGAGATGGCACTAAAGGGACAGGTGTTTGGGAGCTCTTCAGCTGTGGTTTGTGCTTGATGTTTATTTGAAAAACTGAGAGGGCAGGAGAGAGCAGAGATCATTTATGACTAGTGTTACTCCTCGGCACCCACATCTAGAGCTATCTGCTTGGGAAGTCAAAGTAACATTTGAAACAGCAGTGGGGTCCTTGGGCTCAGTGCTGCAATATGTTCAGAAAGGCGTGGGGCGTTCTAATTTGCTAACTAGCAACTCGGAAGGTTGACGTCTAGATAACTTTGGGTATATATAAATTACATTCTCAAAAGCGAAGTGATGTAAAAGTATGTAAGATGCATGTAGCCAGGTAAAGCTATAGCCAACTAGAGCTAAGCCTGGCTCCTGGCATGCTAATTTTGTAGGAAGATCAGACTTGATGCTCCTGCTGCTCCCAGGGAGTGGGAGAACATTCCTCACTAGTGGGACAAACAGTTTGCACAGTCCTGTTTTGTCCAACTAACTATTATTTTTCAATTTATTCTGTAATTTAACTGAAAGATCATGTCCTACATAATTTCAAGGCTTTCTTTGCAAGACCTCTAACATGTAAACCAAAGGCGAACTCCCTTTTCCTTTGTCATTATGATTACAGAGGATGTCTGAAGGGTAATTAATCTTTAATCTGACTAACCTTTCAGAGCACTTAGAGTATTTGGATCAAAAGTGCTGAGCCCAGGGTGAAAATTAAATATTCAGTTTTCCAGACAGAGCTTCAGGTTCAGTCTCCCATTTTCACAAACAAGTTCCAGGCATCTATAACCTAAATATCCCACAAGAAATTATGTACTTTCAATTGCACCTGTCAGTTGCTTTAGATCTTCCTGCTACCCAGAGGTCAGCGTTAAGTGCACACTGGAGAAGTGTTCTTGCACGAAGTGAAACTAAGCTGGGCTCCCACAAAGGCCAATGTCCTCCATGATGTCTAATGGTGCAGCCCAGTGTGCTTGATGTTTTAGCTGATTTCATAGAATCATAGAATGGATTGGGTTGGGAGGGACCATCAAGATCAGTTAGTTCCAACCCTCCTCGCCTTGGGCAGTGATGCCGCATTGTAGACCAGGTTACTCAGAGCCCCATCCAGCCTGGCCTTGAGCACTTCCAGGGATGGGGCATCCATAGCTTCTCTGAGCAGCCTGTGCCAGGGCCTCATCACCCTCAGAGTAATGCACTGGTGAGGCCACCTCTTCTGGGCCACTCACTACAGGAAAGACATCGAGGTGCTGGAGAGTGTCCAGAGAAGGGCAGTGGAGCTGGTGAAGAGTCAGGAGCACAGATCAGATGAGGAGCAGCTGAGGGAGCTGGGGATGTTTAGTGTGAAGAAAAGGAGGCTCAGGGGAGACCTTATCACTCCCTACAACTGCCTGAACAGAGGCTGTAGCCAGGTGGGGGTCAGTCTCTTCTCCCTGGCAACCAGTGACAGGAGAAGAGGAAATGGCCTCAAGCTGTGCCATGGGAGGTTCAGTTTGGACATTGGGAATTTCTTCACTGAAGGGGTTATAAAGCATTGGAATGGGCTGCCCACAGAGGTAGCTTTCCTGGAGGTGTTCAAGAAATGACTGGATGTGGCACTCAGTGCCATGGTCTGGTTGACATGTTGGTGCTCGGTCAAAGGTTGGACTCAATGATCTCAGAAGTCTTTTCCAACCTAAATGATTCTCTGACTTTATGAGTAAAGGATTTCTTCCTAACCTCTAAATCTCTCCTCTTTCATTTTTAAACCATTCTCCCTTGTCCTATCATTACATGCCCTGGCAAAATGTCATTTTCTCTCTTTTTTATATGCCCTCTTTAAGTGCCGTAAGGTCACAATGAGTTCTCTATGCAGCCTTGTATTCTCCAGGCTGAATAAACCTGACTCTCTTGGCCTGTCTTTGTAGGAGAGGTACTTCAGCCCTCTGATCACCTTTGGGGCGCCCTCTGGACCTGTTCTAATAGGTCCACATCTTTCTTATGCTGAGGACTCCACACTCGGACACAGTACTCCCGGTGGGGAAATTAAGTGTGCATATTAAAATTAAGGAAATAAAATTAATAGCAGGAAATGATTGAATGCCAAATTCTAGGCTAGAACAGGCATTATTTTAGTGTGCTTTGACTTGTTTATAAGAAATACCTCTCCTCATAGGTCTTGCTTGCCAGATGATATTAATGTCAACATGATTTTCACTCTTTTTTTTTTATAGTTGCTGGGATACAAATGAGCATGGTGGTCCCTGGTGGGTTATACGAATACCAATTTTAATTTCTATTATAGTAAGTAAAATTTGATGCATGAATTATAGATCTGTTCAGCATTGTGCAGTGCATGTAGCCATTATTCTTTACTGCTAGTTACAGATAGGCCAGAATTCTGTTTTAATGAAAAGAAATTGTGCTGCAGGAGAAATGTTAAACAGATGCCAAGGCCATTAAAATTTGTTGCCTTCAAAATTTATCTGCCTCCTATTAAATGAGCAGTTGCTTTTATTTGTGTGTTGTTCTTTCTTTAACATCTCTCCTGTTTATGAGCCTGGAGGAAGCAAAAATCTAATTATACTTTTCAATGAATTGCAGATTTGATTTTGTGTGTAAATAGATAGTCCTGCAATTGAGAATCTGATATTAGCCATAAAAAAGTATGGCTGTGTATATCTTTCTTTAATTGGTAGCCTACTGAAATATATATTGAACATGAAGTATTTGAAAAAATTGAGAATGTTTCACAGGGCTTTTCCTGTTAGAAACTCATTAGAATTACTGCAGTAGTGCAATAATATTCCTGTTCACTGTAATGATTGTGTAATTAACTTCGGGCATAATATACTATGGTTATATGTCCATTTCTGAAAACAGTCAGAGAGCAAATTAATGTATTTTAGATACACTTGCTTCATTTTTAAAATTGTAAGCAGAAAATCTAGGGCATTATTAGATTACACAAGATTTCAGGAGTTTGCTCTATGCTTGGGCTTGCCTTTCAATCTGTGCCTGCTGAAAATAATTTTGGGAGAAATTGCAGTCATTGCCATCAGAACGAATTCTGCAGTTGGAAGAGAAAGAAGAGTAGGCCATATGTGTGAAATGATGTAAGGTAAGGCCTCAAAGATGTTTTATGTTATGAAGAAACAAGCATGCAACAGAACTACAGCATGAAGGGAATACTTGCACTTCAAAGGATCTGGAGAATGGCGAATGATCCAGAGTGAAGAAAATATGCTGGAAGATAAAAGCAAAACAAACCACCTGGTATTTACAGGAAAGTCTGTTCTCTGGATGCTCAGCTTGGACAGCTATCTGGTAACCAGCTGAGACTTCATGTGCCAGAAGGCAGTGCTCCTCCAAAGCAGTCCTAGACCTGGAAGTGGAAGTTATCCCAGGGCACATTGGCAGAGCTGAACTGCAGCTGGATCCTAGTGAAGACTGGGAAGAGAGTTGTGAATTAAGCAAGTGGAGTACTGGTGAGGCAGCGAAAGTTTGATCTATCTGACAGTATCGTGAGAGCAAGTTCTGATACCATTTAGCACAGTGGGAATGGCTTCAGTTAATTCAGTGCATCAGAACCCTCCCTGGCATTTCCTCCTGAGAATTTTGGCTTGAGAGAAGTCATTTGGCAGACGTTCCCACTTCATGCTGTACACACTTCAGAGTTACTCAGTTGGATGTGACTGTTCCAAATTAATGTGCTGTTACCCCTATTCTCTCCTTGTCCACTAATAATGGCTCCAGTGCATAGGGCAAGTTAATGTCCCTTGCTGTGTGCACTCAGCTGCGTTAAGTCTGCAAATACAATCTGCAATAACAGGCTTCTGTCTGTTACCTTTATAGGCAAACTTGTAAGTAATCATCTGCCTGAAAAAATGTTTGTTTATGTTAAGTTCAGCAAAAGCCTATATTTTCTAACATTCCCTTTTTATTCTTTTAAAAAATATATTAGATATAATTTTCCTTAATTTTTATTTCATCTCTGTCAGTTCCTTTCACTTCCCTTCACCTGTCATTTCAAACAAAATGTTAAATACAGAGGAACATGCAGTTGCTATGATTGTGGTTTATTTATTAGTATCCCAAATGCTACAGGCTGTGTTTGGGAAGACACAGAAATTAATTGAACTTGAAAAGCTTGGAGCCAAATTTTCAGGGGAACAGAGTTCCACCAATATATGAAGACAGAGATTTATAGCAGTGAGACAGGCACTGCCTGGTTAGGTACCTCACCTCCCAATTTTGTGTTTTGGGATGGGCTTAGTTTAAAACAATAAAATTCTCATTTTCACAGTGATGGAAATTTTTCTCTAGATTAATTTATTCTAAGATGTGTGCATTTGATGCAGCTGTTCATGTAGCTGGAGTTATAGTTTTTAGCACACATTGCTGCTCTGAAGGTGGGGGTTCCAACTGTTCCCTTACTTCAGTATGGACGTGCTATATTTAGTGTGCAGTTTTCTAGATCACACCAAAGAATCCAGCACTAGAAGGGATGGTGACCAGAAGAAGCCTAAAGTCAAGGTTGAAGAAATAATGGGAGTGAGACATAGGGTATACTGAGTTTTATACTTCAGTTTTCTAGACTGATTAGGTTCTGATCATAATGATTTTTTATGCAAGTGCCTTTCTATAAAGTAAAGTATGAAATAAAATACAAAATAAAAGAATTCTACTGTTCTACTGTTAGAGGGCTGTCATGAGAATTAGGCTGCAGGGCTTCAGATGGACTAAATGATCTCCAGAGGTCCCTTCCAACCCCAGCTGTTCTGTGATCCCTTCACTCGTAATGCCAGCATCAATATCCAAGACAGATACTTGTGAGAGGCCCTTTTTGTGCTTGATTGGAGTAGACAGATCAGCTCTGCAGCAATCTTCTCTAACCCTAATTCAGACAGAAAACGCTGAAAGTGGAGGTGAGGAGCAAGGGAGGGTCAAAACTGCCTCTGGGCTTCCAGTTGTGAATCCATGGGACGATTTAGGGCAGTGCTTGATTGGAGAAAACCACATCCAGTGTCCCATCCTGCTGGGAAACCTTTCCTCAGCTGAAGTAGTGGAAGGAGGATATTTCTGAAAACTGGGGCTTCCAAAGACTTTTGCCAGCCAGAGCAGCACTGGTGGGCGTGCAGTGGTTGCTGGACATGACAAACCTGGTGCTGCAGAACACAAAAGGTTTGGCACTGCAGAGCTGAGGGGTTCTGGAGGGACGTGCACAATTCCCACTGCTGACTTGACTCTTGTCTGACTTGATAAGCATTTCTTTGTGCTGCAAATTGAGTGGAGAATTCAGAAATCACCATTATATTTGTTTTCTTTGCAGGTGAATTTTATACTTTTCATTAGCATTATAAGAATCTTACTGCAGAAGTTAAGATCTCCAGATGTTGGAGGAAATGACCAGTCACAGTACAAGTGAGTCATTTTTTTAGGTATTATAGACAGAACCAAAATAATCTCTTTAAGATTTCATCTGCTGAAAACCAACAACTGCTGTGTTACTGTAATTACATTTAATTTAGAACTACTTTTTGATATGGTTTAATAAATACAGCTATGCTGAAATGGAAATAAATAGATTTTTGTCAAACACTAAATTCAATAAAAATACTTAATTTCAGAAAGAGCAACAAGCTATTCTTGAATTTGAGTTTAATCCATGAATGAATATTCTGATACAAAATATATGGAGAATAATGTCTTTCTTTTGATATATACATGTTTCATTTTGACAGAGGATATGTTTCAAAATCAAAACATTTTCCTTCAACCTCCTTAAAACCTCTTTTTTTTGATTTCTAAAATACTTACATATATTTTAAGAGCTGAAAAGAACCTACATCACTACCAAAAATTTAAAAATTAAGTATAATGTTTTATATTGATTTAAAATACCATCTTTGCTTTTCTAGAGGAAAAAGCCTGTTTCTGGCTTAGATTAAATTAATTTGTGTTCGGACTTTCTTCTTTTGTGTTTTGGTTTGAACATCAAATCCGAAAATTTCTCTTTGTTTTCACAGCTTTAAAATCAAGGGATTTTGGGGCACAATTCAAATGCATTGCTAAAATTGGTTTTGTTCTTTATTGCCATATCTGTTATTCATTATAAGGGCTGCTGGATATGTTAACAATCAGCAATCAGGAGTCTGCTATAGAAGGTCTAATTTTAAAGCCCAGACACAGACACTGACAGTTCAGGGTGTCAATATGGTACTTCACTGACAAAACCTAACATGAACACTGAAAATCCAAAGCACTGTGAGTGGCCTTTGAAAATGTGCTCCTGGGTAACACCTTTCCTTTATTTAAAATATAATGAATTCCTGTTCTAAAAGCTGATAAAACATGCTATGCAGAAATAAAGAATATCCTTAAAGCCAAGAGAAGCAGGACCTTATGTGTTTTGTAGACAGTGTGGTATGTTTGATGCAAAAAGTGAAGAATTCTGATGTGCCACAGAAAAGTCAACACAGCAGGACTGACAAACACCTTTGTTTTGCAGAGCTGCAAGGGTCTTGTTTTGTGTTTGCTGATTCAATTATCTAAACATGTGGGAGAGCTTATTGAATCTGGATGAAATTGTGTAGTGGCCACATTATTATTTGGCTAAATGACCAATGTATAGGCAGGAAATTCCCTTAAGTTTACTTCTTGTGACATAAAATTTTCTTTGCTTCCATGTGGTATTTATTTTATTTACTTTTTGAAAATGAGGCATTCCCTTCCTTTCAGTCTCACCATTTTCCACAGTTTACTGTAGCACTTCACAATATGAAATACTCACATTAATAGCAACCTTGTCCTTCATTATTCAGCCCAGTAAATTCTTTGCTTTTAGCATTTGATTGCCTGATTAAGTTTGTATTTCTGGTCTTTAGCTGATACCCATGGGAAAGTAGATTAACCTCCTCAAAAAACTGCATCTACAGAGCAAATTAAAGATCTGGGAGGCTTGTTTTTAAAATTGCAAATGAATTTTCTAAAATGTAGAGAGGAATAAGCCTGTTTTGTTTGTCCCTTTCTTTCACTAAAATGTAAGTGCAGTATAGAGAAAGTAGCATGAACTAGACAAAAATTATTAAACCAAGCATGGAGTGAAAGTGAAATATGACTCTCAAATGAATACTACTCATGCAAGTCACCATTTTTCTTCCCTTCCTCTGAACCTGCTTGTAGCTGTTTCCATCCTTTTTGTTGTTCATTTTAGTTTTGCACAGGATAAGGCTAAGTCCAAATAAAATCAGTTTTCCATTTCACTTGGGAAACCAGGAAATTTGCTGCCAGTGTCATCTCCTCCAGATGTAAATGAATTTCTTCTGCTAAGAAAACCCTATTTTTCCTGCTTCTGGTATCATCTTTAGATGTGAAGGTTTTACTATTCTTGAGAAACTTTGCTGTCAGAAATTATTATTTCCATATAAATAGATGCAGCCCCTGGGACATTATGAACAAAGCAATGCCATGAAGACTGACACATAAAAGATAAAACTACTTGAAATACATTAACTTTTCTGTTAAAATAGGTGAATTCACAACAGCATCCTTTTGCTGTTGAATCAAGTTATATTCATCAAGACAGTGATGAATTATGGAACTCAACATTATAACTTCTCGAATTTTATCTGATACCAGACATCCAAAATTCTGCATGACTGGCCCTGTATAATATATAAAACTGATGTTATTAGAGTGAAATAAATGACAGATAAGGTAAAACTAGCAATTTATCATTCCAGTAGTTTCAAGAGCTGTTTGTCAGAGCAGTTCTGCTTAGAAATTTAAAGTTCCCTTTCCTTAACTTCAGTAGTGTCTTCTGCTAAAATGTGATATGTAATTGACAACATTGAAAATTATTTAATGGTGTATGCTTAATACCATCAGTAAAGCTATGAAGTTTTGGTATTTGGGGCTCATGAAAATCTCACAGCTGAGATGATTCTGGATTACATTTCCTAGGAACTGTTTGCATACTGTGCCTGTGCAATGTGCAGACTAACCATACAGTTACACAGTCAAAGGAAATTACAGCAATTAACTTCCATGCTTGAGGATCTGTCAATATGACTTTGCAGGAAGGCATCATTCCTTTTCACTCTGAACACTCTGAACTTTTAATGCCAGGTAAAAAATATTTTGAGAGATACGAGCAGCCCACGACACTTTCTCATATGTGGTCCTGTGAAATAATGCAGGAAAACCCCATGCCCAACAACCATGCCATGAAATCAGGCTGGGAGGGGGCTGCGTGTCAGACCCAGTGGAGGACAGCTTCTACACCCCTGTGCTTTACAGAGGGCAACTGGAGAAGAGGCTTTCAGAGAGGCTCTGCCACCTTCCTCCAGCTTTTGGCAGAGTGCAAGGTCAGCAAGATCAAGTACAACATGGAATTGCACATGCCAGTCTTGCTATGTGGGTAATCTCATTGCAAGCCTGAAAGGAAAACAATTGGTTATAAATGATTCTTACTGTTTATAAATTGTAAATCATGCAAGATTATGTAAATGACATTGCATCAAGTTCTTATCTCAGTAAAACGAGCTCATCATTAAATTTCAGCTTTTTCTCTTTTCTTTACCCAGGAGACTTGCAAAATCCACGTTGTTGCTTATTCCGTTATTTGGAGTTCACTACACAGTGTTTGCTCTATTTCCTGACCGCAGTTCCAACACTTATAAAATCATCTTTGAGTTGTGTCTAGGATCCTTTCAGGTAAATTTTACAATTTTTTTTCAAAAGAAGTTTTATTGACCTAGGTTACTGCTGCCTACTAACTAAGGAATATTGTCTCTTTCCAGGGTTTGATTGTTGCAGTCCTGTATTGTTTTTTGAACAGTGAAGTAAGTCTCACCTTTCCTACTGAGAATGTTAAATACTGGTTTTAGTAAATGTATAAGTGCCTCTATAATTCTGCTCTGATGCGCGAAATTGTTTCAGAAAATGTTTGCATTCCTATTAATGGAATATATTTGTGACAGTTTTTATGCAACAGGAGAAATCAGTGTAATTGGGTGGAGAGTTTTCAGAGCTGTTTAAAATCTAATTCCTTGCAAACTGAGGTGTTAGTGTCTTCTGCTATTTAATGTGATCTATTCTAGCTCTGTTAGAAGCAATGTGCAAGTGAGGTGCAACAAGCCTGGAAATTTATCCAGAATTTGAAATACCATTTAGTAAGTATTAGGGGTAATGTTCTGTCAGTATCTAAACCTCAGAACAGCAACAGATTTTCAGAAGTGCTCAGCATGCCATAGTTTTCATAGTCTCAGCTGAGAAAGATGCAATGAATTCCTTTTGATTTCAGACACCATGCAGTGTCTGACAGAAGGAATCTGTCTGAAGAAGACACCTGCCTGCACAGAGAATTAACATTCAGCTCTCCTGAGTGTTATTCTGCTCTTTGATATTCATGAGATGCCTGATTTTGGGCTAATCATTTGATTCTATGAGATAAATAGCTCGATACCAAAAGCTAATGTTGCAGCACAAGTGATACAAAACTGTTTTTTGAAAATGACCTTAGGGCACCTCTTCACAGACAGTGTAGGCAGTCTCTGCCTCAGTTATGTGACCTTTGTAAAAGCTGATTGGATACTCTAGAGGGAAGGGATGCCATCCAGAGGGACCATGACAGGCTTGTGGAGAGGGGGAAGAGAACGAGAGGTTCAACAGGGCCAAGTTCAAGGTCCTGAGCATGGGTTTGTGCAGTGCTGACTGAGGGATGAAGAGGTTGAGAGCCATCCAGCAGAGAAGGACTTGGGGATGAAGAAAGGACTGTGAGCTGACAACGTGCACGTGTAGCCCAAAAAGCCAGCTGTATTCAGCATTAAAAGAAGTGTGGCCAGCAGGTCAAGAGAGGAGAATTGTCATCGGTACAAGAAAGACATGGACTCATTAGAGCAGGTCCAGAGGGGGCTGCAAAAATTATCAGAGGGCTGGAACACCTCTCCTGTGAAGACAGGCTGAGGGAGTAGGGATTGCTCAGCCTGGAGAGGAGGATCTGGGGAGACTTTACAGCACCTTACAGTACATAAAGGGGGAATTATAGGAAAGATGGCGAAAAACTTCTTAGCAGGGCCTGTAGTGGCAGGACGAGGGATGACACTTTTAAACTGATATGTGGTAGATTTAGGAAGGAAAAAATCTTTTCTGTGAGGGTAGTAGAGACACTCTAACAGGTTGCCCAGAGAAGCTGTGGATTCCCCATCCTTGGAAGTGTTCAAGGCCAGGCTCGATGGTGCTCTGAGCAACCTGGGACAGTGGAAGGTATCCCTGCCCACGGAAGGGGCTCCATAATCTTTAAAAGTTTGTGCCAACCCAAACCATTCTATGATTCTGTTCCTAGAGATCCCCATGTGAAAGCCAATAGACGTGGAAAAGTTACTCACATAAAAGAAAATTTTCAGCTCATATTGTGCATTTTCTTTTTAACACAGGTGCAGGGGGAGCTGAAAAGAAAGTGGCGGAGTTTGTGCTGGAAGCAGACAGCAGGCAGAGATTACAGACTCCACAGCTCGTCCATTTCTCGAAATGGATCAGAAAGTGTTTCCCAGCTCCACCGGAATTCAAGAGCTCACTCATTTATGCAGACAGAGACCACCATGATATAAATGAGCTAGGTCCCCCAAAACATGAAAAACTGTGGGATATATCATTCATTATGCAGCTTGATGTGATATTTTATATAATGTACAGTTTAGTGCTTTGCTTTTCTACATGTTGGTGTTTGGGGAATTGGTTTGTGCAGCCAACCTGTTAATAACAGAGAAGCCTGCCCCATGGATGCTTTCTGTTTTGTTTAAATGGTATTTGTATTAATTCTGATGTTCTCTTGCAGTTTACTATCCGTAACAATTCAAAAATTCATTGTCCATAAAGGTCCCTTTACCTTCCAACACGGCTACAAGATCAATGCAGGGTATCCTGCTCAGTGCAGACTGCTTTGGCACATGTAAGGGTTAAGATGGGAAGCAAGAAAGTTTCTTACACTTTATTTATACTTAAGGAAACATTGCCTTAAGGATTAGGAAATTCCTTTCTAATTATGGAAAATAAATTTTTTTAAAAAAATCTAAGACCATAATTAACCGCAGTGGGAGTTCAGTGTGCTAATCCAGGAAATCATGAACATGATTTACACAGAGGGAAAAAGGTAGTACTTCTAGGCTAACAGTATAAATTTCAGAGATTACTTCCTACAGAGTTTGGTTCCAATCCTGTTGTTACTTTCAAAAGTGCCTAGTTTAATGTTTGGGTGCAGAATGTAGGGCTACCTTTACAGTCCATACAGAAAAGACTACTATATTAGTTTTGAATAAAACTGCAGCATTTTCCAGTAGTGCTAGTCCAATCATCAGTTGTTCTCTTCTGTTTGAAGTCGGAGATTTGTGTTGATCTTTCATTAAGCAGTTTTCTGAAGAGGTATTGCTAAAGCAGCCTGGCATACGACAAACAGCCTTAGATAGCACATTACACATTGAAAATACCATTTTTTACAGTATTATCATTGAAATATGTCTCTAGGACTACATATTTGACGTCAAAAGACAAGGAATATTGCAGTG
Organism: Cnemophilus loriae; assembly: GCA_013397755.1. Lineage (NCBI taxonomy): Eukaryota > Metazoa > Chordata > Aves > Passeriformes > Corvidae > Cnemophilus > Cnemophilus loriae. The sequence goes on along the minus strand of VZTF01001612.1, from coordinate 4,050,276 downwards.
AAGTTACAACTCACATTTCAGGAAAAATGTAAATTCTTGTAGGTTTATTCACTTCTATATCTATCTGAAATGACTTAAAATTTAGTCCTGACCATGACTCCAGCAAAAAGAAAATGAGACAGAATCCCTAAAAATTACCATAAAAGGCATAAAGATGGACTTTTCAACTATGCCAAGCCTCTTATGTAGCCACGTTTAAAAAGGAAAAAAGACAGAGAGCTGACAGTCTTATAAAAATACACACAACATTTCCACTCTTTAAAAGAAATAAACCCAAAGATGTTTTCTTCCCATGTCACATTTAATCATGTCCACCCTACGTAACAAGTGGGAATAATATGTATCTGCATGAGTACCTCCATACAAGCCATTGCCCCCATATTTCAGATAGCAGCTTGTATGGAGCCAGCAGAATTCAAGGTCTCTACTCTTGTCAGATAAAGGGAAGAACAGCAGCAAGGGCATCTCTTGGCAGGCATATTTGTACATCCTTGAAAATATTACCAGTACTGGAAATACCGTCAACAGCTGTCCCAGTGTCCCTGCAACTCTTGGTCTGATTTAATCCAGCTATTTATCAGTCAAACACAATTTGTTTTAATGGGATTGCCCTGGAGTCACACCAAGTTTTGTCAGACCAGAGATACAAAGGGCCCCGTGGTTCACGTGACCACTGCAGAACAGGTAATGTGGTGTTACATGACACCAGTAGGTATCATTTGAGTAAAACAACAATTACTCAATGAATTGTCATAAAATTTGAATTTAAAGAAGCTATTGATCACTTCCAGATCATTCATAATGTTTTCTGCTTGGCAAAGTAACTATGAGATTCTGGATGGAAGTAGGCTGCCCAAGGACATTCCCATAGGGTCTAAAGATGTGCCCCTACACGTGTGTTTAAACTAAATATATTCCCAAAGACTTTAGACTGAGGAAGCATTGCTAAACTTTAGTATTTTTCCTCAATCTCTGGAAAAACCTACCACAAACTGTTAACTGCAATTATATGAAGACCCATTGGAGCTTTGGGAGCTGCTTTTATACCTAAATTAAACACATCTGTGCACTTTAGGCTTCTTTGTGTGAAGTGGCATTGGGACTGCTCAGCTCCCTGAGATGTGACATGCAGGATGTTCTTTTTTTTCCCTAAATTTCTAGGGTAGAAAGGCACATGTGACAAGCATTCAAGTGTGCTCATCTTTTTTGCTCAAATGAGGTTATGTGAGCGAGTTGACACACAGACAGAGTGATAGCACAGAAATAGATGTTTCAAGCAATCATTTCCATCAGTCTGTTCTGCATGATGCATCACCAATTATACATGTTTATAACACGTTGTATTCTAGAGAAAACTGTCTTTGTTCTAATTAGGTGAGCATGGAGAAAATCTGCATTTTAATTATTTCTGGGTTATAAAAAAGATAAGCCTTAATAAGAAAATACATTTTACATTGCAACAAACCAGCATTGTTTCCTTTAACAGGGTGCAGATGTGTTTGGAGTTGATTCTACCTTTCATGTAGGGTGAAATGCCACATGAGAGAATAAATTTGCACCAGTGGGAGAGCATAGAGGCATCACTAAGTTTGTAAAGGACTACGTGCAAAGAATGGCACACAGGGGAGAGAGGTGCTATATATATTTTTCTTTCAAACCAGTGAAAAGTACAGTACTTTGGAGAACCTCATCCCTCTATTAATAATCTAAATACAGATAATCTAATACTGTTTTGTGAGACAGTTTAACTTCATAATGCTTTGTGCAGAGGGCACTATGCTCACTTGTTTTTACTCCCAGAAAATTTCTGATTTCCAAATAACTTTATGCAAAGTTGCCAGCATCAACTCTATCATCACCAGTTTGACTTTCAGCTGTCTTTTCATGGACACATACACATGATATAAAAATGTCTGTAAAAGGTGCAGAACAGTTTGACAAATCTAGAACTTGATCAATGTTTTTCATCTTTACAACACCCAGAACAAGATAGCTTCTCACAGATTTGTCTTTCATTGCATTTTGCTGAGGAGTAGGGAATTAAATGCTCTTGCTCTGTGCTGTGGTGACTCTAAAGAGTCAAAAGAACAATGCAATGAAACGTCATTTGGCCTTCTGTCATCCCTAATCCTAGTTCTCACTCAGTCCTACCAGCATCAGGGGAGGAAGTGGAGGCTGCAAGACAAGTGTAACCTTTGCCTTCACCTCTCTTTTTTTATTCCTTTACTGCCTTTTCCCCCTTTGGTTGCATCAGGGTCCAAACTGAGTTGTAAAGTCTTCAAGGCAGGAAACCTGGTTTTTTTGTCCATTCCTGCTGAAAAGCCAGTAGCACAGCCTGTACTTACTGAACAAGAATGGTAATACAGTTCACTCCCAGTACTGTGGTTAATTGTTGTGCTTTACGTCCCCTGGAGGCACCATTCATTCTGAGTGATTTCTGTCAACATTACCTGCTGCTGATGCCTGAGGAACACAGTGACAGCTTGCTCTCCACTTGCTAATCACAATTAAAAAATATACATGGACACTGACTTAAATTTTCCCCTGCAGAGTTGATTTCAGCTGGGTGCTTGATAAACTCAGGTGAAATGCATCTGCCCTGGTTTGGGTGTCTAAAGGCTGCATGTTCATCTCTGAGCTAAAGACTCTTTTAAAGTGCCTTCCACAGCTGTCGTAGAGAAATAGGCACTAGTTGAAAGTTATTCCTTCCATGTTCAGCTGGGCATCTGAGGTAGGTAAGCTGGACCTAGTTTTCTCTGTACTTTCTATAAAATGAGTGTGGGGTGGCTGGCTAGTACTTAGGTTTCTCACTCCATAGATAGAATCAGGTAAGATGTATCCCTCCAGAAGAGATCATTAAGCTATCTGGGTAATATTACACAGATACTCCTTCTTAAGCCAATTAACTTGGGTTGGCCAAAATTATCCTCCAAGAAATGTGCAATGTAATTCGAAAGGTCAGGCAGTGGAGGATCTGATCTTGCAGTTCATTTGGTTAGGTGTCCCCGTCTTCCGTGATAAAGCCCATAGCCGTATGTCCCATTTTTCTTTGCCTGGCCTCAGCTTCCAACAAATGTTTGTTGGTTTGGGTTAGGTGTTTGGCTTTCGTAGGGAGGGCCATATGCTGAAAGCAAGTGCTTTAGAGTACCTGAAATTTTCTTTATGTCATGTCCTGCAGGTACCCGCTGAGGAATACCCAATTTAAGCTTGTAATGGGACTGTACAGCAGCAGCAATAGATAATTGGTGGCAAATAGCAGTACAAAAAACCTTCTACAGTCAAGTTGGAGCCAGCCTACCCCACTCTGTAGCATCTGCTTCATGTCCTGATTCACCCCAAGCTTCCCTTTACCTCTGACATGCTGAAGGGGAAAGCAACAGGCATAGACCCTGAGCAAAACAGAGACTCTGTCTGGGGCAGATTGATGAACTAAGGCATTGCCAGGTGTGTGTGTGTCAAGGACTCCACGTGCAAAGACTAAGATGAATCATCTGCTTCATTTGTCTCTTATTTTTCTAAAAATCATCTTCTGTTAAATATGAATTTGCCCAGTTCAGCAAAGCGATTTGGGATAAAGTCCAAATTCAGTCAATCTGTTCCCTATACAGATTTTTTTCAGACATCTCTAATGAAAAATCAAGCCCTAAATATGTCTGACAAAGAAAAAGAAGTGGCAAGTAACCTGCAGAGAAAGATGCTATGTGTATAAGGGTCATTGTCTGAACAATTACTGTCTGTGCATAGTGATACAGAAAATATCTTTACCAATGGAAGTACCTTCGTGTTACCATGAGTGCCTATATCAGCTGTGGGCTGTCAGTACTACCCTGACATGACCAAATACAGAAGTTAGGATGCAGTGCTATTCTGTTGTTGAAAAAAAAATAAAATTAAAAAGTGTTCTAACATGTATGTTACAAGAGTTCATCAGGATAACATTTAAAAGGAGCATTCCGTGATATGGTTTAACCACTCTGTGTTGAATATGATTCTGCCCAATGATAGCAGGTTGTAGTTAAATCTAAGTCAGGAACATTTCAATTGTCAGCTAAAACAGTGACTGAAATGTCCCAAATCCCTCTATTTCCTAAAGCACTCTAATAAGTTTATGATTACCTGCAGCTTTTTCTGTCCTGGCACATTAGTATGAGCATTATTTCAAAATTCTCTTTTGTCATCTTTGTTATAACTTTATATCTGTCAAGTATGGTAAAAATTAAAGATGATGTAAATGAATGTGATTATTTTTTACAAAATGTACAGATTATGATGTTGTATAGATTAATGTGTGTAAATAGATTTCATACTGTAATTCACTATAGTTTTCTTTTGGTTTTGCTCTTTTGTTCTTTTCTGGTTTCAGTTTTTAATGTCACAGACCTAACAGCCTTCTCTGAGATGTTACATATAAAGCTGTGAACAAATAAGTGTTTACATCTTTATGCTATTACAGATAATAGTAGTCAATAACACCATAATGGACTGAAGAGGAATCAGAGAATAAAAATTTTAAAAGTTTTGCACAAAAATTCTATTATGTTTTTTAAAAATTGTGTAAAATGATGCATTTTTCTTACTGATTCAGTGGGTCATGGCCATGCTGAAGGATGTGGCTAAGTTAATATTTCACTTTTTAATTCAGCAGCTGTTAGACACACATGTTAAAGAAAAACAGCCCGTACCTTCAGTGAGGAATATGTAGCTTTCTGCAACCTAGATGTGCTTAGAGGGGCATGAGAATGGCACCCAGCTAGAGCAGACCCAGGTGATCCCATATGTTGTATATGGCACCATCTCCATGGCCAGCAGCTATTTTTGATTTATCATGGCTTGCTCAAGACTCGATTTCCCAGCTATCTGCCAGAAGTACAGGTATCTGTCAGGACTACAGTATAATGCAGCGAGAACAAAAGAAAGCTGTGAAGTCTCTTCTGCAGAGACAACACCATATATCATGGTTTTTTCCCTAAAACATATGTGTCTACTGCTACACCTGTAACGGGAATGGGCACATGGAAGAGACTGGTAGTGGTGTGTTGCTAGTGGGGCCAGAGAGAGAGGGGAGTACGTGTGCGGGCGGAGGTGACACCTCATGGGGCAGTACCTGCCCTGGCAGCAACGCTGAGCAGGGACAGAGGATGGAGCCCTGTTTTGGTGTCTCTCACGGACCAGAGAGTCCATCCCTTTCTGTGTGTCTATGAATCACAGAAGCCACACCACCCAGAGGGCTCTTCTGAGCCTTTGGGAGACCTGAGCTCTCATCCTCTCCTACCTTATGTGAGTTCTTGTGGGAGCTGCATCAGTCTGGACACTTTGGCAACCAACAGCATGTTTGCAAAGCACCTCAGTGTCCTCACCCACATGCACATCCTCTCTCCCTCAGAGCTAAAGGGGCAGCCCCACAATCAGATCACCCAGATGTCTGCAGTGAGCAGCTCTGGAGCTGATGAGCCTGAACATGCAGGACAGCCAGGGTGCAGATGAACAGGGACGCTGGACCAGTTCCCATCAGTTCTGGCGACAGCACCTGCAGGTTTCCATGGCAAGTCTGCATCCTCTCAAATGCAGAAATGGATCCCTTACAAAAGATCTGGATGATCAGGGAAATGGTTATCCCCAGAATACAAGCAGTGTACTGTGGAGGGGAAGAATAAGGGAGTCTGCACTCCAGAAGCTAAAAGAAGCAAACACTTCTCTGGCAACTCCTGCGTGGTCACACCGGGCAGTATCAGCTGCAGGAATCTCTTGCCTCTGTACTTGTACCCACTGGCCCACAGGCAGCTCTGAATACAGCACAAAGCTCCCTTTCCTCTGATTGCGCCAAGGAGCTTCTAACTGGGACATTTGTAAAGGTAGAGGAGATCAGTGGATGGGAGGCTGGAAGAGTCAGAAACACCATGTCTTCCCTTCATATCTGTGAGAGCTGAACCAAAGAACTACAGCAGACAGTAAGAGACAAGTTATTGCAAACTCTGTGTGTGTGTGTGTGTGTGTGTGTGTTTAAGTTTGGTGTGGATTGTAGAATGAGGTTACTTTTAGAGAACACCTTGTTTTCCCCTGGCAGTGCATAAGCCAAATCCCCATTTATCTCCCAGTTCCAGTGCTGTTTCCAACACTGTTCCCAGTTCTGCTTGTACCAAGGCAGAGGTCAGCCCTTAGGTGGCAGAGTGACATCTAAGAGGGGATTGACCCAGACCCTGAGGAGCTCATGAGAGCCCACGCTCAGGAACAGCAGCCGTCTCCCTCACACCCTGCAGTCTGCTGTGCAAAGGCCGAGTCTGTGTGTGGCCCCCTGCAACACTGCCCTGTCTGTGGAGTTTGGGGGTGACTTTCAAAGCGCTCACTCTGGCGAGGTACAGGTCATTCCAGTTTGCAAAGGGGTTCCCTGGACTGCACAATGCTAAAGAAGTCCTAAATAATCAAACCGTATCTGTCCAACTGAATAAAATAAAATGCTATCTGTTAGTTAAGTTCTATTATTTACGATCAACTATATTTTAACATCCTCATCTTAACATAGACTGGGATATATTATGACCTAGCTGACATGCAGTTTATGTTGAATTATTGTATCAAACCATAAAATAAGTAAGTATATATTGCATCTAACTATTAAATAAGTATATATTGCATCAAAATAGTCACAGATTTTTAACACAGGACAAATAAATATTTTTCTAGTAATATCCTACAAAATAGTGTCAGTACCCATTAAATATAGATATTGGACTTGGAAAACAACAGAAATCAAAATGAAGAGCTGTGCTTTATGTTGAAATCCTTCTGAGTTTCTCAGTTGGTGCCTTTGTAATTGAGACTGCTTCTCAACACAATCCTGTTAAGCTGTGAAATTCTCTGTTCAGAACGGCTTTATTTAGCAATAGCCCTTGGTCACTGCTTATCCCTGGTTTCCTGGTTATATTCTTCACCTGCTCTTAATTAGTGCTTTGGGCTTTGCCTGCCTGTCTCTGTAGGATGTGAAAAAATACTGAGGGAAATAATGAGGGAATCAGTAAGCAAGTTTATAACAGTATAATTAATAATGGATCCTGACTACAAGGGGACATCTTGTTATACAGAACTGCATTCACGAGAAGCAATTTGAAAATTAAAATATAATCTGAGTAATACACAAAATTGTGCCATAGAGGATGATTGTGCTTTAGCCAGGTGATGAATTGGACAATTTAATCCGTTCCTGCAGATTATAGTTTCTGTTATTCAGATAAGTATCAAAATCATATGGCCTATTTCAAAAAACACTTAACTTGACCTTATTACTCAACAACAAAAACATGAAGAAAAACACTGTTTCCCTCAAATACACAACATCTTTTTAAAATAATTTTCATTTTGCATTTGAAGGCCGTAACATCCTGTTTCTTGGATTAGGACAATAATTTATCAATTTAGACACTTGAAAGTACCTTTTTGTCATGACACATATGGAATTAATATTGTAAATAACTAGGGGGTTTTTTTAATCTCTTAAAAGCCCAGAGTATGCCTTGATCGATGTAAAGCTCTGGTTGCTTGTCCTGATGCCCCAAACATCAACTGAGAGCAGCTTGGAAGGCACAGGCAGTATTGGGGTTTTTTTATCATCGAGGCCTAGTCCTTTTCTGTCTAACTTGAAACAGCTCAATTAAAGTTTCTATTTATAATTCCCCTTTTTGACTGAATGCAAGGCTAAAAATGCAGCCCAAGAACTGCTCCTGCCTCTTGGATATTTCATGCCCTGGCCCAGAGGAGGCCTTGCCTGGTGCCTGAGAGGGGCTGCCGTGGGGAGCCCCATGTCCCCACAGAGGGTTCAGAAAGAATGCTGCTGCCCCTCACACTCAAATCCCCTCTCGTTGGTAGTCTGACAGGGCTGTGCTATAGATATGTTGAAGTTTTCTCACTCTTTCAGCAGCTTACAAAATCTGAATCTTAATTTAAACCATGAGATCCCTGACTTTATTGTCCCACTCTCATGACATCCAGTAGGAAGATACTTCACAATCCTTTCTGGCTTTGCTGCAGTGAAATATTGAACTTAGAGAAATGTTTTCAAACATACTAATGGATTTAAAGGATTAAAGTTGAGTAACAACTGGTCTTGGATGCACAAAAATCAGCAGCAGGCATTTTTTATGGTTCTAGTACGTATGCAAATTTGCATATAAGAATAAGTCAGATATTGACTGGCATCACATAAACTGAAGCTGGAAGTTAGAAAGCTATTTGCAATTAACAGAAGAGTGAGGTTTTGAAAAAGCTTCGTGGCATCTCAGGAAAATTCCACTTTTAGATTCCTGTTTATATGGCTTAGGAGGAGTAACGTGTTATGAGTCTAAAGCAGCAGCAGATTAGACCTCACAACCCGTGCACTTATACTTCCTACACTCCCATCAGGCTATGGGATCTTAACCGCATTAATATGTCCAAAGTTTTGGAAAGAAACAGGAAAAGTTTAAAAAAAATTTATAAACTTTTACAAATCTGAGAGTTTAGACAGATGAATTAGTCACAAAAATCATTAGGTTTTGATCTATTGTCTACTGCTATTACAAAACTCGCTATTAATGCCATTTCAGTCACTTATTTCAGCTGTAGATTCAGTCTGGTGCTGCTCTATTGTGCCTGGATGAATGGAAACTGCTGTGACGTAGATACTTTGGAAGAAATGTAAGAACTATAAAGAGACTTTTAGTCTCAGTTCATCTTCTCCCTCTATTGTGCTCTGTATTCATCACAAGCCTAGAAAAGTTCTTCTAATTTCCTATTCATATACCGATCCATGAATAGTACAACTGTACTGCTATATATGTTCTCCAAATGTCTGGGCTGAATAGTTTATTTCCTCTGAGTTGTAATTATTCATCTCAGCATTTGGCAATGTTTTCAAGTGGTTTTAACTTTCCTCATGCAATGTGTCATCAGGTTTCAAAAACAGTGGTTTCTTCGGACAATCTGGATACTGAAGTATTTGGTTGGCTCGTAGGGTGGAAAACGGCTTCTGACCTTCACAACTGTGACAACTTCTGACCTCCACAACTGTGGTCGACTGCTTTTCAACTGCTTTAGCACATTTTAAAAATTCCGATTAATGCAAAATGGTAAATTAGAAGAAAAACATCAAGGAAAAGGGTGTGAAGTTGGGAGATAAATTGGGGTAAAAGCTGGGATCTAACTTTGAGGAAATAAAATAATACTCTAGAAAAACGGAAGTGCAAAGGGAGGGTTGGTTTGGGAAAGCCACACGTAGAACAAAGTGGGCAGAAAAAGGCTTGTGATAGGAAGTGGGGAGCCCTTCTGAAGACCCAGTTTAAGTCAATCACTGAGGACCATTTTCATGAGGAACTGTGAATGATCTTGCTAAATATTTTCCATTGTGTATGTGTGAAGCTAAACTACAACCTAAATCTTCAGAAACGTGCACTGTATGTGAAACATGCACTGTATTTAAAACCTGACCAGTTTTGCTCCAGTTTTCAGCTCAGATGTATAGTCTGAAAAATTCAGGTGTTCAGGTACAATCCACCTACCAACTGATGGTCTACATTCCTGTCCTTTTACATAGAAATTTTATACATTTTAGATTACATGAAGGCCCTTTTTTGGCTCTCTACATATGAAAAAATAATTTTTTTTCTGAATAAATAATAGAATTGGGAAGCACTGATTCATCTTCTGAGACAGAAAAGGCAAAATCCTTTCACATCACCAGACCAAGAAAATATTTTTACACCAATAAGCCAATAAGGTAATACATTTTGGGGGCATTAAACATAAATCATGAATCTTGATCTCATTACCAAACTTAGATACTGTGGCATTAACTATGTCAGCTGATGGATTATGTGTGCTGTGATTTCCACAGCCAAGGTCACTAATGAAAAAATAATATTCTCTATGCTTTCATGTGTCTTGAATATTTATTTTATGATTCTCCCAAGTCAAAACACAATAATTTTGGCTTTCACTCTTCCACTAGTGTCCATTTGTACAAATTTAATTGCAAATACTTCACTAAAGGTACAATCCCAGCAGCCAGCAGGCTGCCAACTATCAAAGTATAGCTCAACACCAGCTAAGTAGGCAGTCAATTTTTGAGCATGGCTCATTAACTTACCCTTCCATTTCCTACTTGAAAAATAGCTAGCATTTGGTTTCATTATTAACATAGCTTTAAGTTTGCCGTCTGCCTTCGTAAAACCACGAATTTTGGACATGCTGAGTCAAATTCCTGCAGGATGACTTATGGTCTATCCTAGCCTTAACTGTGTCTCTGCTATTCCTGACTTATTTATTCAATCTGCACTTCATGTCCCTCAGCAACAGGCACTGAACAATCTTAAGAGGGCAGAAATCCTCTCAGGGAAGATCTTTGTCACAGGCTTTGGCTGGTGAAACACCTACGCTTTGTGTACAATTCTTCCTCCAATGAGATACACAGATGTCATGGCACATAGCAGTTGTTTGAAGGAAATTAATTGCTGCTCTAAAATAAGGCTTCTGCAACATATCTTAGTTCATCTTCTGCAGTGAGAAAAACCCAAAAGCATCTGGATATCTGCTTACCATAAATTTTTATTGCTTTTAAATATCCAAATTTTCAGCTACTGTATTGTTGTGTCAGTTCGGGGTACAAGTGATAGGTTGGTACCAGCTAGGAATACGTGCTCGTTTCCCACAAAACAACCACATTCTCTCAGGCCCATTCAGGTATCCAGCTGAGCACAGCTCAAGCTTTAAGCCTATATTTAAGTCCTAAAACATCAGCAGAACTTAGGATGCTGATCTGGTGTTTTGCTGATCACAAACACAGTTTAGAGCAACAGTGCGTGCTCTTCCCTGCTTATACTTCATGGTTTCTATTGTGTAAATTATACATGATCTTGAGAATCCCTTATCAAGACTTACCCATCTTACAGCATGTTTGTAACTCCTCTTTTGCCCTTCACCAAGGGTGCAGTTTCTTCTTTTGCAATATTGTGAATATTTTATGATGTTGTACATATTCCCCCTTAATTTATATGGACATGTTTGCTGACATTGGTCTCTGGTAACAATATTTATGGTCTGTGGATATATTTTCAGAATTGTTATGGCAGGAGGAAAACAAGATCATAGCTACAGCTGAGATGAGACAGTCATGACACCCTTCAGGGAAGAAAACAGATTGGAACACACAGCCAAGAGGGCAAGTGCCAGGGCAGCGAGCTGGAAGACCAAAGCATGTCAACATGCAGCAGGAATGAGCTTTGAGCACCCATCCTGCCACGGGCAGAGCCAAGGAGATACCACAGTGCCTCCCACAGCGGGGTCTGAAACCCCTTCCTCAGTGATCTCAGTGTTGACATACATTGACAGCCCGCTAGAAGAGCAGAAGGACAGGGCTTGGATCAGCTGCACAGTGCTAAGGGAGCTCTTTTGAAGGCTTCAGCTGACTTTTTTCAGTGAGTGGTTAAATCACCCTAATCTTGTCTGGGGCCGTTGGACAGCAGTGCAGACAGCTCCAGACTTGCAGTATGACCTCCCAGCTGTGGGTTCCAGCAGGATCTCTGGCTCATACATCAGAAAGTCTCACTATCATTGCTCAAATTTTCTGTTTATTCTTTCAGATATCTCCTTGCAAATGTTTGGTTTAATTTCATGGCAGTTACTTAAATCAAGATGGCTTTTATCATAGTTAATTACTAAGAACTTGAACTTGAGAGATACTTTGAATACTCCTACCAGGCCTATGACTTTGTTACTGTGGAAGAAGAGCTATTGAGTAAATTAAAAGGAGTCTCAGAGTTTGAGGATACAGAACCAGCCAAGATGCAGACAGCCATTAGGCACAGTTTTGTTTCTTCTTTTCTTGGTGAATAATAACTTGAAGCAATCTTATAGCTGAATTTCAACTGACGGTAAACAAGTAAACACTTAGACAAGTCCATCTAGGTCCCAGTATCACTTAGCATTCTTTAAAAATGTGACATTATAATGTAGATGAGGAATTCAAACAAGCAGAGAGAGAAGCCTACTAGATTTTCCTTGCAACTTCCAATGCAAACCTATTTTTAAAGCGGTTGTATGTTATGGATGGACAATAAGAATAGTAGTCTATAGCACTATTTGTACAGAATAGTAATCCTGAATGACATTTACATTAATTCCTGCTTTTTTCTAAGCTTTGCTTCCCATAGATAATATTTCTTTTGTCTTTTCCTGTGTCCCTCAGCTACCCCAGCAATAGCGTTTGTGATTTATGACATGATGTTTTAGTACCAAATTAACAAACTCCAGAGATGATGCCTGGACACTGAAAAATAGGATGTAAATCACTGACACGGGACACTGAATTGGTGCAGAAGTTTCTGTGCAATTAATGAGTGCACTTGAGAATGGTTCAGTGTATTTAAAGTACTTAAGGATCTCCACTAAGTCACACAGTCCAAATGCAATAATTGTTACGAAGGCCATGTCTTGGATGGAGAAAAGTAAGAAAGCTTGGACTTGACTTTCTCAAGTCAGCAGTGATGGAAAGATACAGATTTGCTTACAGATAAAATTAGTGTTCCAGAAATAGACAACTATATGGGCTTAAAAGTGAGGGCTTTCTATTTATCTGTACACTGTTCAGATTCTCATAAATTTACTTCAAATACCATTTTACTCCAAGAACTATTCAACTGTTGAGATGTCCCTACAAAGGGAAATAATTGGTGTAAAATAGAGGCTGCAACTGCCTGTTATAAACTCATTATAAACTGTGTATATATCTGCTAGTTTTCAAGAGGGTTTTTCTATTTCTTTATCTATTTGGACACATTTCTGAATGCATTGCTGTATCATAGATAGTACAGCATGCCATACTAGATCAAATCAATGACCACATATAGCGAAAGCTTCAGGAAAAACCCGCCTAAACATTTTTACTGTGCAACCTCTTCTTGGTCTCTTTCTAACCCAGAGTTCCTGACTCACACCCAGACACATGCAACACCTAGCTCCCTGTGCTACCTTTTAACTCTTCCCTAACACTCTCCTGAGACTGATGCTCTGTTTGCCAATCTTGCCCCACTGTAGACTGTCCTTTCTAAAGGGTAACTTTCTTTTCAGCTCTGTTTGTTGAGCTGACCAGTGCATTTTCTAAGTTCAATATTTTCTTGCCGTATAATGCAGTAATTGCATTAGTCTGAAGTCTACAAACTAAGGCACTGCAGTTCAGTATTGGTTTCTGGGCTGAATCATTTCCCTGTGCAGCTCCATGCTGCTTTCCTGCACATCAAGACATTTTCTTGCTATTGCTGATGGCTGGAAGATGTTCCTTGCTCTTTCCCAGCCCTTAGGATAGCAGTTCCCTGGCTGCTTACATGGATGAAATCAATCCGATGTACTGATGGTTTTGTTCAAGATTTCCACTCTCAGAAGAGTAAAAAGCTTCATCATATATCAAATGTCTCAGACTCTACTGTTTCAGAAACGTTATAGATTTGCAAGAACAAATAAAATTGCAAAATATCAATCAAATGTATTTAATTATAAAAGTTTTCTTTGGCTCTTTCATGCCAGTCTCAATGAAGGTGGAATTAACTTTGTGATGTTAAGATGAAGTTTTAAGATTGTCCAGAGCAGCAGCTTCTTTCTTCCTTCCCTCCCTTTTTGCCCTCTGTATAAACAGGACCAAAAGCTAGAATTTTCATGTGTTCATGCAAGCTAAACAGCCTTGTTTTACCCATTTGTCTGTTACAAAACCTTGCTTGTTTGTTTCTTGCTGTTGTCTTATGATACTTATTTTTCCAAAAAGCAAAATTTTCTTCTTGAAATTGTGTAATAGTTCCCATTTTATACTTTTATTCACCTTTTTTTGCTTTCATATATCATGTCCTTTTGAAAATGGTTAGTAAAATCTTTTGTAGCATCATATGAATAATTTTTAAAGCACATTTTTTGTCAGATTCAAAGCTGTTTTCTGCCTGTGAGGCCATAAAAAGATCTAAAGATATCACAGGTGGTGAAACTGAAACAAAGCTACTTAATTTGACTAATATCCCTTTCCCTAATGCATGGTGTTTAGGACCCCATTGCATTCATAGCCTATTGCATTCATGAATAAATCATGGGCATGTTGGCTGTGTTTGTGGGTTTCAGCTCACAGTATTTATTCCTGAGGGTGACATCCAGAATTCAAATTATGTGGCATACCCCAGGTATCGCCAGCTCTGAGTGATTTTGTGAAAAGACCAGCTTACTTCCCTGTAGAGCTGGAAGGGGCAATTGAACTGCTTTTGTTGGAAAGGAGCAAGACTCTGATCAGGCAGTTAATTAAGCAATCAAACTGTTTTGTTAATGATCCTGCAGGGGCTGTCAATCCACATTATGTGTTAGATTAGTTTCACTGGAGTGCAGCTGAAAGCTGAGGGCTGGTTTCTGCCTCTCTCCTCAAAAGCTGGAGCAGGTAGGTGGTGCAGAGGAGTCTTCTGCACGAGCTCCTGGGCCAGCAGGCAAGGGAAGGGAATTGGCAGTATTTTAGCACAGACACGAGAGGTGCTGCTGATCAATCTCACCTCTTCTCTGGCACCTTGGCAAAGGCACCATTATGTCTGTGGATGTCTACCCCAAAAGAAGATCACCCTGCAAAATATGGTTATTTTTATCTTAGAGCATTTCCGGGCTCTGTTTCATCATGTTGCCCTGCAAATGGTTAATTTGGCACTCTGAGAGTTGCAGGCGAAGGAAAGGGGATGGGAAAAGAGGGCCAGAAGCCAAAAAGAAAGACTTATCACTCTGTGCCCATTTCTGGGGACAATATAAAGTTGTACCTGTGGCCTTTCAGAGGAGCTGCAAGTTGTATCTCCATGGAATAGGAGCAATTGGTAAAGTATGAATGCAGGGAAAATTTAGTAGCTTCAGGAGAAAGGGCTGGGAAACGAAAGATGAACAGACAAATCAAAGAAAATTAATTTTACCCAGTGAAAGATAAGATTATACTAATATTTCATGGTAAAATTGTGCAGTGCATGAATAATTTAGACTTCTACCAAAAAACAGAAAAAGTTCCAGGTGTACACACCCTGTTATGCACAGTGATGAAATATAATTTATATCCATTTTTTGTGGCTCTATACTGTCTCAAACAAATGTGTCAGAGCACTTGAAAAATATCAGTTAATAAATTCTCTCAGTTTATTACCTTGATGGAACTACTCACATTTTTCCTAGGAGAAAATTGAATATTTTTCGTATGTTTGGATCATACAGGAAGACTGTGGCAGTCCAAGATATAATCCAGATCTTCTGAATCCCAGTCCTGCTATTTAGCTATAAATTCAGTTTTGCTTAGACTTGACTTGTTTTGAGTCATATTTTCTAATCCAAAAGAGCCTCCTTCTCCCTCCTCCCAGTGCAAAAAAAGAGAGATAAAAATAAAGTTAATTCAAAAGAGGATTAATGGTATGAATTTTTTGAGCTATTGATGAAGATTTGCATGGAGATGACCCCAAATATACCAGCAGACTGGCTGGCTTGACACTGGAAAGGAAGAGAGAACACAGAAACTTCAAGAACTATACAGATATTTTCGAAAGTTTTAAATGGACATGTTGCACGGTTGCATGCAAACGGTACATGATGAGACATCATCTATTCCTTTTCTGGATGACAAGGTCAAATCAGCCATTTTTCTGCTGTTTTTCACCTGTTCATGAAATATGTACTAATTTACTAAAACTTTTGTAGACTGACCTGGACTATTCTCATGAAATCTTTCTGGAGAAGAGAGATCATCTGTGTAATAAGATTTTCTTGAAAGATGAAAATTTTTGCTCTCTATTCCTTCCTTACCTGCCATCAGATTATCAGCATGATGGAGTCTCTCACATTCTACATTATTTAGCGCTTTGGAATAAAAGTAAAAACACAACATTGCAACATATCCTACAGACCTGACTGCAGCCATTCCAGAATCCCTTCTAAATTGGGTTTTTTGATATTTCATTTCTATCTTACTTTCTAAAAAAATATTAATTGGTAAAAATTATTTCCCATTGAATCTTGATTGTTTTTTGTTGAAAAACCCCCCAAACAGTTTGTGTTTTATGACACTTTCTACAATTCAAATATCTAGGCAGGTACATCCCAAATTCTGGCTGACTCCTAGCCCTATCCTGCTCTATTAGCACATTTTTAACTTAAAGTTCCTGAGCACATCACTACAGCAGCATAAAGTGTCTCACTTGGAAACCCCCATGTTCTGAAATCACTGCTTATTTCTATAGGGAATACCTTACCAAGCACCTTCTGGGACTTCAAAATCTTCCTCAGAGTAACAATGGCAGATCACAGCCAATGATGTGACCAATATCACTGTCTGTCATTCTCTCATTTGTTCTCACAGAAGCACAGAAATGCAGCTGGAAAAGATCTCTGGATCCCTGGTCTAATTCTCCTCTCAGAGAGAAAGTGTTGCCAGCTTTGATAATGACAGCTTTAGCTTTGTCTGGCCGAGCCTTGGAACCTCCAAGGGTGGCACTTTATAGCCACAGGTTATAGTAACAGCCCTTTTGCTCAATGGGCTTCTGTCTCACATGTTTAATGCCCATGCACATGTTTATGTTTAATCACTTGTTTAACATTTTGATCCTCCAGTGCCATGTAGCTATATTTTGTTTACAAAATAAATCCCTCCAT
Source organism: Cnemophilus loriae (assembly GCA_013397755.1). Taxonomy (NCBI): domain Eukaryota; kingdom Metazoa; phylum Chordata; class Aves; order Passeriformes; family Corvidae; genus Cnemophilus; species Cnemophilus loriae. The sequence goes on along the minus strand of VZTF01001612.1, from coordinate 4,033,614 downwards.
ATGGATGTTTTATCTGTCTTCGTGTTACCAGTAAGTTTCAAATTCCTACATTTCTGAGCCAAGACTCTAGGATTTTAATTCGTGACTGCTTTTAAATAAGATTAGTCTCAAGACTGATTCCTGAGGAATTCCTCTGATATCTCCCTCCACCCTAAATGAGGCTGCCTGTCATTTCAGCTTTTTTCCTACAATGCTTATATTAATCCCTATCTGCTGCTGCCTAACTCACATTTTCAGTTGTCAACCTTAGTGAAATGGGACACTCTGACCATGGGCTGACTTCTGTGCTGATTAATTAATTCAATCAATTGAATTAATTGTTATTCAAATATTTCTGTCAGTTATCCAAATCTGTTTCTCAGAAACATGTATGGCTACATGCTGTTAACTATTTAAATTAGTAGAAATGCATTTTTAGTTCTCTTCTGGCTATAAAGTGAGCATTCTTTGTGTCTCTAGATCCAAAATTTTTCTAGAAAGCAGGAGAGATGTCCCTGAAATGCGTTCTGTTGCAAATGAGGGCAGACTTGGTTCACCAGTTCCCGTGTGGCTCTGGCAATGGGAGCATTTTGCTGGAATACTTGAAGCGTGAGCTCCAGGGGAGCTGCCCATCACATATATCGTGGTCAAAAGCCATGAGCAACATTCCATAGATATGCTAGGTAACTAAAAGGAAAGAGATATCAAAAATCATGTGAACGGGTGAGATAACAGCTTTCATGCCTTCCTCTATTTCAATCCACTTTGAGGACTTTCAGAGACTTAGGACAGCATCATGACTAGTCCCACTGGCTGTGGCTGGTTCATTTCCACCTAAAACCCACTCAAGTTATTCACCAGCCCTCCTGGCAGTGCCATGGGGCTGTCCTGACATGCAAGTGAACTCTAATGATTTGCTGACTGAGTGCAGCTTGAAAGCAGTCATCAAAATTTTTGAAAGTTCAGGTTATCACTTTAAAACTTAAATGAAATAATATTTGAATGTTAACTTCTTTTCTGATTGATTTAACTGGGGAATATACAGATCTTTATCTGTCTCCAAAAGGAGCACAATCTAAGGCATGTGTAACTGGAAGTATACCTGGAAGTATGCACCTGGCACAATTCTGCATGGCAGTGCAGCCTTGCAAGGCAGAGTGGGGGGAATTGCAGGACCACAATATAAGAATGATATTAAACTATTAGAGAGTGTCCAAAGGAGGGAAACAAATATGGTGAAGGGCCTTGAGGGGAAGCTATGTGAGGAGTGGCTGAGGAGTGGCTCGAGTCTGTTCAGCCTCGAGAAGAGGACACTGAGGGGAGACCTCACTGCAGTTACAATTCCTTGTGAGGGGAAGAGGAGAGGCAGGCATTGATCTCTTCTCTCTGGTGAGCAGCGACCTGAGGGAATGGCCTGAAGTTGTGTCAGGGGAGGTTTAGTTTGGATATGACAAAAATGTTCTTCCCTCAGAGGGTGGTTGGGCTCCCCAGGGAAGTTGTCACAGCCCCAGGCCTGACAGAGCTCAAGGAGAGTTTGGACAGTGCTCTTGCGCACAAGGTGTGACTCCTGGGGATGGTGCTGTGCAGGGCCGGGAGTTGGACCCGATGATCCTTGTGGGTCCTTCCAGCTCAGCTGATTCTGCAATTCTGTGATTCTGTGATTCTGTGATTCTGTGATCAGCTGCTGTCTGAGCTCCTCCAGGTGCCTGTCATGCATCTCCCAGAACCTCCTTTGCCCTTCTGATCCCAGTGCCTCTTCTCTGCTGATCACAGCTGACCTTCCCAGTTGTGCTGGACTGGAAGTGCAGTGCAGAGGACTTGGCAATGTGTCTGTGAAAGGGATGCATTCCAGCCTAAGGAAAGCAGGAGTTTATCATTAAAGACTTCATAAATAATGATTTGCTCATAAAGAACAAAAATGGAAGCAGAATAGCTCGGAAACTCACGAACATTTGAAATGGCAGTAGCCACGTTGCCAGCATCTGAAATACATTTAAATTGCTGTAAATGTTGTGGATCAAGGATCACTAAATTGCATACTGGAAGAAAGCTGGTGATATAAAAAGTAATGAAAAGAGCCAGACGTGAACATCACTAATTTTCTTCATAAAAAGCAAGTTTCCATGACTCATTCGTATACTATCAATTACACGTGTTTAGAGGCTGAATTTTAAGATTAAAATAGTGCACTAAATTTAACTGAGCCGTTATCTTCATATTCTTGCAGAAATGTTTTCCCCTGGCAATTGCAGAGAATAGCAAGGTGGTTGTGAGCATGGGTTATGATAACATCCACCCATAACCTGCATTTGCTGCTTATATAAATGCGTGGATAACATTGAGGATTTTTCCATTCTTCTAAATATTTGCTTGCCAAGGTGACACTGTTTAATTCCCATCTCCAAAGAGCTTTATTTTTACAGATGCATTTTCGGTGTTTTCATAGAGATGTTATTAATGTGCAGTGTGAACTGAGCTTCCTAATGTCCTGGACTGTGATGTTTCAAGGTGGTTGCAGCCACACGGGCCCATGAGAGACATGATGATTTTCCCTCCCTCAGTCTTGGTTTGTACTCACCTGTTAATCACTTCGTGGAGAATAAGAACATAAATGCCATATTATATTGACTCAGAGACCAGCCCAGGTGATTAGTCTGCCTCCGGCAGGAACTTGTGGTGGATGCAGGAGGAAAAGGAACGGGAAGAAAACAGTGGGTAAATGTATTGTTTCCTGTGTCTGTTCTCCCAGTTTCCAGCTTATTATAAGCCTGGAAGCATCTTGAGTCAAAGTTGGATGCAGTGTTAGTACTCAGTGTTAGACATGTCCTCCGTTAACTGAATTGAACACAATTACATCTTTTTGACTGCCACAGCACCCTCAAAATTTGAGTACTAAAATTTTGCTATGCTTTGTCAGAAAAAGTAATTGTTTTTATTTTAACACTGTAACTTAATAATTTAATTGTGTGTCCCTTAAGTTTTCTGTTATGGGAAGTCATGAATAACACTTCCCTTGTTGCCCCACTCACGAGTTGGCTCTAAAGTGCCTCTCTTGAAGTCATCACTCTTCTAAACCAGGTAGTACATGGAAGCTGTCCTGGGTTTGGCTGAGACTGAATTAATTCTCCTCATAGCAGTCTGTAGGGTGCTGTTTTGGATTTGTGACCAAAACAGTGTTGGTAACACAGGAATGTTTCAGCTGTTCCTGAGCAGCCCATACACAGCATCAAGGCCTTTTCCACTTCTCATGGTGCCTCACCAGCAAGGGCTGGGAGTGCCCAAGCTGGGATGGGACACAGCCAGGACAGCTGACCCCAACTGACCAAAGGGATGTCCCACACCACATGATATCTCCGCAGTAAAAGCTGAGGGGAGGAGGAGGAAGGGGGTACATTTGGAATGATTGTCTTGCCAAGTCACTGTTGTGTGTGATGAAACCTTGCTTTCTTGGGTATGGCTGAACACCTGCTGCCCACGGGAAGGGGGGAATAAATTCCTTGTTTTACTTTGCTTGTGTGTGTGGCTTTTATTCCGCCTGTTAAACTGCCTTTATCTGAACACATCGGTTTTCTCACTTTCACCCTTCTGCTTCTTTTTCACCCTTCCCTTTCCCACTGAGTGAGAGTCAGGGCCTGGCTGTGTGGGGCTGAGCTGCCTCTCGGGGTCAACCTACAACCACTCTTTAACACATTCCAGTGCAGTAGATGCTCTGTCCCTCTGATCCTGCTCTTCTGCCCTCTTTGTATCAACTCTAGTTTTGCTGCAAAGGGAACCAGAGCTGCACATAGTGATAAAGAAATGGCTCCACCATTGATTTCTATGACTTAGTTATGATTTCTGTTTGTTAAGAAATACATACTAAGGGATTTTAATTGAAGACCCTTATTTAATATTCTCTTTGACTTTTGACCATCACTAAGCAGCAAGAGAGCATTTTCACAAAATTATCTAAAGGCACCTTTCTGAGTGAACAAATTTCCTACATTAGTAGCTCATTTTATGCCATATAGACCTACAGCCGAGGGTTTTACTGCCCATCTTTTGACAGACATACCTTTCAGAACAAAACTGACTTACAGCAAAATGAACCTCAGAAAAGAACGCATCAGGACTCTCTGAATCTCATTCATAATGTGTTCAATTACTTCTTTTCAGAACACGCTACCTTGGAAGCTTTACAGCATAGAAGTCCTATGAATTTACATTAAATATTTGAGTGAAGAAGAATTACTGAACATGAATCTGAATCTTTCGTCAGCAGAATATTCTTTTCTGTGACATTTGGTTTCTCTTTTCACTGTATGACATAGCAGAAGTATTTTGAGTTGACTGAAAAGTAATTTATAATCAGTGGAAAACAGAATGTAAAAAGTTGTATATAATATACATTTCTTTTCACATCCATCTCCTTATGAGCCTCTCACCTTTTTTCTCATGTGGTTTTGCCCCTATCTTAGGAAATACTGCAATTAAAGTAAAATCAATGCAGCTCTTAATTAGAGTAATTTGATTCTTAAGGAAATAAAAAAAACCCCACAGCCAACCAAGGCAAAACAAAACCAAAACCAACAAAAACAAAAACCCCAACCAACCAACCAAAAACCACCCAAACCAAACCCAATTACTGAAAACAATTACTACAGAGTTTTGGTGTGGCTGTATTTGCAGAGCTTGTAAGAGAAAGCCTCTTCCTTTCATAGAAATGGTTTTATCTAAAGAAATAAGACCAGAAATTCTAATTCTCAAATACTAGCCATCACTCCTTTTTGCTAGTCTTTTCACTTTTCAAAATGATCAGAAATGTTTAAGAGACCATGAGAGGAATTTTAGTTAAAAGCAATTTGTGCTTATTAGTTTATCATGGATTATCAGAAAAGTTTAGAAATGGAAAACTATGAGCAGGTGAATAATCTCATAGAATTTATCTTAGCCAAATCACAGTAATAAAAATATCTAATGAAGGACTTTTCTAGAGAGACACATGGTACATGGTTGCCAAGTGTTTTAAAGCTAACAGAAATCCCACTATTTTTCTCTTTGCAAATACATAATTATTAATAATAAGTAAAAAGATAAGGCAACGTCTCATCCTCAGGAACATGTGGGAGCCTAAAGCAAGGCTTCCAAAACTCAGAGTAACCAATTGCCATTATCAGTTTGAAAAATACTGTGGCAAATGGGTGTCTGTGGTTGCTTCCCCTCTCTACCCAGTCCCGATGTCTCTTGAGCCACAGCTGCTTTTGAAGCCACTGACCTGCGAGAGCCAGGACTGATGTAGTGAGGGGATACCTCTTTAATCACTGTTGTTTTGACTAGCCAGTATCCGTCTTGCCAAGTTCTCCCAAAGTCTGCCTCAATAATGAAAATAGTGGGTTTTTCCATTCTGTTTCTGTCTTCACTTTTACTTCCATATTACAGATTCTTTCCTTGCTATTTGTTTTTTTCCCTATATCTAAGACTGATCCGATGATCTTTCCAACACGTACTTCCTATAGCTATTCTGATTTTGGCTTTCTCATAATTGCAGTTCACGTACAATTGTGACACTTCATAATTTCAGAACTTGCTAAAAACAAACCTTGCAATGATGGAAAGGTCATTTTCTGCAGGAACATTGAGACGGAGGAATACAGACTTTAATATCCCCTCTTTCTATAATCAGCTTAAAAATTTATATTATTTTATTTGGGGACGCTTCAATCATTTGTTGCTGATATATAACTGGTTGTTGTGTATTTTGCCATTGCACTTACAACGATTCAACTTTTAAGAGATTTTAGTACCATACACTCAAGTGTATTTAAATTCTCTGACACAAAAAAAAATTATTTCTCCTTCTGTGCTTTTGTGCTTTTGCAATAAATATTTCTTGCAAAACCTTCATTTATGGAAATAATGGGCAATCTATGTCTCTAGAGTATTTCCCAGTACAGGAAGCATGACATTCAGATCAGCATTTCTCAGAAGAAGTATACCACACTATTGCCGTGGAAGTGTCTGTCATCAGGCTCATGTCAGTGATAAATGATTTGTTTCTTTTGGTAAAGCAGGGTTGTGATTTTCCCACCTTCACCTTTGTAATGAAAATCCTCAAATCAACATTAAATTTGCAGTTTTAATTCGTATATTTTAGCCACTTGACTATCGGAGATACTTCTCTCATTTTTAGCAGCGGTTATTTGTGAAACAAATCTTAATGCTACACTAATATCTTAAATAAAATGTGGTAACCTGGAATTCCTCCCGCACTCTTAGTCTTTTCCATAGAATCATGGGATCACAGAATATTGTGAGTTGGAAGGGACCCACAAGGATCATCGGGTCCAGCTCCTGGCCCTGCACAGGACCATCCCCAAGAGTCACACCATGTGCCCGAGAGCATTGTCTAAATGCTTCCTGAGCTCTGTCAGGCTGGTGCTGTGACCACTGCCCTGGGCAGCCTGTTCCTGTTCCCAGCCACCCGCTGGGTGAAGAACCTTTTCCTAATATCCAAGCTAAACCTCCCCTGACACAACTTCAGGCCATTCCCTTGGGTCCTGTCACTGTCACCACAGAGCAGAGATCAGTGCCTGCCGCTCCTCTTCCCCTCACAGGAAGTTGTAACTGCAGTGAGGTCTCTCCTCAGTCTCCTCTTCTCCAGGGTGAACAGACCAAGTGACTTCAGCCACTTCTCATTTCCCCTCAAGGCCCTCACCATCTTCATGTCCCTCCTTTGAACAATTTCCAATAGCTTTTCCTTCTTATATTGTGCTGCCCAAAACTGCACACAGTGCTCAAGGTTAGGCCCCACCAGGGCAGAGTAGATCAGGACAATCTCCTCCTTGGACCAGCCAGGGATTCTGTGCCTGATGTACCCCCAGGGTATGTTTGGTCCTTTTGGCCAATTTGTGTCTAATTCTTAAATAAAGTCTTTAAATCTTGAAAAACATCAGCAGAAAACACTGATTGTTCCTATCTGCCCATGCAGGCTCCGTTTGCAGGCAGAGGGTCAGCGCCTTGCGGTCTGGCTCTCAGAGCCATGACAGCCTGTTTTTTTCTGGATTTAGTAAGGATTATTCTTGAACAATGCCAGATAATAAATTTCCTTCTTAATATGAATTTTTTGTAGCCTTTTTCATTAAGAGCCCCCCTCAGCGATCAAGGCCCATCCTCAGTTGCCCATTAATCATGTGTTATGCCATAGCAAGAGCTCCCATGAGTGGATTTGCTTCGTGAAGGTTTCCATCAAAATGCAACTTGAACATGTTTTCAGCAGACATTTATCTATAAATCTTAGCACGTGGTTACTCCAAAAGTAATCTATGAAATGTCTCATCTGCTGAGTACACCAGTGAACTAAGTCAAGGCATAAATTTTCAAAGGAAATAAATCTGTTCAGATAAATCCAAGTCTGCCTGCTCTTTTAAACAAAAGTTTTTCAACAAAACCTGTAATTGTGCAATGTCTTCTGGTCTGCAGTTGTGTTTGCTGTGTGCAATTTGTAGAGCAGGTAATTAAATTGCTTCTTGAACAGTCTCAAAATTTGCTCAATGAGTTTAAACCAAATCTTGGTTTTATAATCATTTCATAACTCAGCATTAAGAAGATTATTGTGAGATCAAACATCATGGGAAGAAAAAACATAATTGATTTTTTGAAATAATTTCATTTGCTGCCCAAAGAAAACAAGTAGAATATTTGGACTGCTAATCTCTCATTTAGTAGCTCATATGTAAACTAATGCATCCCAGCAATAAAAGTCCAGTAAAAGACATCCATTTGTATGGGCACCAGGGAAAATCAATGAAGGATGATAAAGATATTTGCAATACCAGCTGAATTGCTGCTGGGTTACCAAAAAGATATTTAAGTTAATTTCATGGCACAATATCCCTAGTTTAGTGTATTCAGTGAATTAGTATTGAATTAGTTCAAGTTATAAGGAAGTGCCTCAGAAGCCAAGCAGCACAAAGTAATTATCATTATGTGCTGAAGCGATAATCTCTTTTTTTCATAGACCTTGACTAAGCAAGTCACTTATGTGCTGGCTTTGCTGGCAAAACACTTACATTTGATTAAGAATCCCATGAACAGGAAGCATGTGCCCAAGAAACAGTATGACCAGTCATCACCTGACTTTTCAAGAGATTTAAATAGACTCTGGATCAAGTTCCAGACTGCAGTGTCTACTTCTTTACAACAAACACTATCTTAACTAGCAAGGACTTGAAAAGGTCCTGAAATTTTATTTTATAAAAGCTACATATCTCAACAAAGTAAAGAGAGGGCATACAACACTCCATATTTAGTTAGTTATTAGAGGTCCTGGAAATAATATTATATACTGTTAAAATGTTACCTTCTGTTGGTTTTATCTTCCAATTCTTTATGCTTGTGGTTTGGCACTAAAAGTAACACTCAAGAACAGGCTGAGAGGTTCATTGGGTGCAAATGTTCAGTGTATGTGTCTCTCAAGCTGGGAGTTTTTCAAGCAAACTGAAAAAATCTTATAATTCACACTTTTGTGTGTGCTAGAGCACAGTTCACATATGCAAATAGTCATTTGCATCATCTACATGACTCAGTGGTGAAAGCTGTTGAAAATGTCACCTACATGGAGCCTAAAATGAAAGAAGTATCAGAGAGGCTTAGAGAATGGCACCAATGGCTTTTCACTGACAGCAACTGTGTATTGTATTTCTACCACAGCCAAATAACAGATGCTAGAGCTGTTTCCTTTGTTATCCTTCATGTGAGGTTTTCTGTGAACACAACACTGAGTGGATACGTGAAACAAATCAAGTCATTTCACACAGAGCAGTCATTTAAGTGTTCATTTATTTAATCTTATTAAGAAGCACAACCCATATCCTTCCAGTGCTGAATTAAATTGATCTCCTTTGACTGTTTATCTTGCTGCTTTTATGTTTGAGCTTTCTGACATCAAAGAGATGGATGTCTTTGGGCAAGATACGCTGTTTGGTGTTCTGCAGCTAAATAGCTGTGACCTACGGATATGTCAGCACTAGCATAAGGATCACTGTACAAACAATAGCAGAAGTTAATTTCCTCCAAATTTTGTTTAAAGAATTATTTGCAAATGTTTGATATATGGTTGTTAAAGGCTTCTATGTGTGGCAAATTCTTCTTTAGTCAATTCTGGTCTTTTTTATGCACCATATGAAGCTGTCAGCTTTTATTAACATCAACACTAAAGCTTTCTATGTCTTAGTTTTGAAGCTCAACAGTTTACAGGGAAAGCAAACCTTTGACATTTATTTCTACGAAACAGACTATAACCAAATAAGATGGGCAGTAGATTTTAATATAATACAGTTCTAGTCAGCACTGAATGCCTTTTAGCTAATGTGCTACCAAGCACTCCATGCAGAACAGTGAGAGAGGGAAGATACTTGTATCCATAGCAGCAATTCACAGTAACCAGTCTCTATTTCTCCTTACTGTCTATTGTAAGGAAACTGCATAAAATGATCTGCTCAACAGGGAGGAAGGAAACTAGTATCCCATTTGCCGCTTTCTTAATAGGAAAGTGGAGTGATTAATCATTAAAGAACAAAATGCAATATATTTTGTGGGAACAGCAATGCTATCAATAAGAACAACACAAAGGGCACCGACATGAGTAACAAATCCATGTTAAACAGTGTTGGGGATTACGGCATTTGGGATAAAATTCAAGATTGAATTCCTAGTAGTTTTCAAAACTATTAGTGTATTTCAGTTTTCTAACTTCTATCTAAGTGTCTTGAGGTACAAAAAAACATCTTCTACAACCTCTGCAAGCAAACTCTTAAATATTTTTAGTAATATTTATTCCCTCATTAGAAGAGGGGTTTTACCCTGCAAAGTCTCAATGTTCCAATATCCCAGGTAGCATCAAAAGAAATGTGACCTTCTCGGGCATGAGGGATGAAGCACCTCTCCCAAGCAGACAAGTTGAGAGAGTTGGGGTCGTTTGGCCCGGAGAAAACAAGCCTTTAGAGAGACCTTAAAACACCTTGCAGTTCGTGAAGGGGCTACTTGAGAGAGCTGGAGAGGGACTTTTCACAAGGGCATGGAGGATAGAGCAAGGGGTAATAGCTTTAAACTGAAAGGGAGTAGATTCAGATTAAATATTAGTAAAAAATTCTTCCCTGTGAGGGTGGTGAGGCCCTGGCCCAGGCTGGCCAGAGAAGCTGTGGCTGCCCCATCCCTGGAAGTGCTCAAGGCCTGGTTGGATGGGGCTTTGACCAGCCTGGTCTAGTGGAAGGTGTCCTGGCTAGGGGGGTTGAAATGAGATGATCTCTAGGGTCCCTTCCATCCCAACCCATTCTACGATTCACTCAAGCTGTTCAGCCCTAGGAGAGTACTTCAATACCCTACTGTTAATGCATCTTTAGGGTTTCCTTTCATGAGTTGTTTCCATCAGATCTGTGATTATCTCTACAATGGCAGACCAAACACACAAAGCCAACGGGCACTCAGAGATGAAGCAGATGATATGCCAAGATGGTAACTTTTAGAGCAAGAACCCAGGTTGTTAGTTCAGTACTTCAGAGTGGAATCAGGATGATAGGCCAATGCTCCCTTATCCTTTAAACAGAACTGGAGACTGGGATGTAATTCACCTCCTGAACAGCTGCTTTCAGAAAACTGGAGAGAGAGGGAGACACTTCTTTTCTTATTCTTTGCAAGAGAGTTTTGTCATTTCCTTTTGCAAGGCACAAATATAGAAATGGAGATAATAAGATGGACACAAATGTTTTAGGAGTTGTCAGGGCTCCAGTCCTGACTTCCACCGCTGCTCATGTGTAGTGTACCAAAGACCATTAACTAAAATACACAGGTGTTGTTATACCCCAAGTCCCTTTTCCCGGAAAGACTACTCACGTCCAGTCAGCACCTTGCTTTCTATTTTGTGACTGTCCCTTTGCATTTCAGTCCATTGGCTTACTTTCACCAGGAGGGATGAAGGTCTGCCTCGTTTTGTAATCTGGTGTTAGTCTTTAAGCAAAAGAATAATAACACTGACGTATATGACAGAATTGTCTACATAATTGCTCACTAAAATCCAGTAACTGCTGTAAAAATTAGATTGTTAGGTTGTTCCAGTGTTGCCCAGTGCCAGCTCCTATGTAGTTGGCCAGGGCCAGGAATGACAGGAATACTGTGACTCTGGGACTATGGCCTTTCTGTTGTCTTCATGCGTACTGAAATCTCTGGACCTCTCTTTTTTTTTTTTCATGGAGCATTACAGATTTTGAAAGGAGCATTACAGATCTTCAAAGAAATTCTGAGTTTATAATATCCACTGGACAAATCTCCATCCTCCAATTTTACTTTTACACTCAGGAGCACCATGTCCTTGAGTACTGACATTTGAAATTGGATAGAACAAGTCACAGGGTTTAGAGCAGGTACAAGCTTGGCAGGGATTCTTCCTTTCCTAGAAACCATTGGCTCTGGAGTCTCCAAAGCATGGGAAGACATCAGGGATATCTATTCACTATGCTGTTCTGGTGCATGCTTAAGAGATGAGTTTAAATTATAGCAGCCTGGGAACTGGTCATGTTATCTATCTGAAAAGACAGAGTAATGTCAGTAAGTTTATGAAGGAACAGACATAGTTGTAATAGTCTCTGGAAAAGCACTTCAAAGAGAGAATTCCTGGAAGAAGATCATGAAGTCACAGGCGATAAATCCAACTAATGTTTTTGAAATATGTAGAGTTTTGGAACTACTGAATAAAATATGCTCTCAGAAAATCAAACACAAAGAAGACCTTTTGTTCTTGGCCTTAGGATTGTTTGGCAGTCCAAATGAAGTGTGGGGTGAGGGACACTCCCACTGTACCAATGGCAGGAGGTAAACATGTCATTAGTGTAGAAATGGTATCCAGAGTCATGGCTAGACTAGGAAGCAAGAAGAAGATGAGGGAGAGAATAATGTGGTTTCTTTTCTGAGGCCCATAGCATTTCTCACAGGTCCTGAGTAAATCACTATGCACCAGATCCTTTCTGAAGATGCAGATATTCCTAAGGGTTTTCTGTTAATCAAAGTTCAGAGCAAAATTTTGCACGTTGGGTCTAGCCAAGAGCTGAGACATCACTCTCTGCCCATGTCTGCAATTGCAGACTGAGACATGGCAGGTCCAAAAGTCACTGCTCAATGAACCAAGGCTTGCTACAGCTGAGAGGAGTGCTAAAGCAGTTTTTTCTTAATTTTGCCAAAAATAGTCCTATATTGGATGTACGGGACATAGGGGACCGGGGACATAACGGCAAGATAGTGGCCAAGGGAATGCTTTTCATTGCAACCTCTTGTGGGGATGTTCTACCTAAAGATCTTTTTATCTGTTGTTGACTCTGGGGATGTTAGGAAGTGGTGAGCTTTCAAAATCACTGTTGTTTATTTGGTTGGTTGGTTTTTAACTGTAAAAAGCTTTACGCTTGTTAATGACCTGAAAATAAAAATTTAGCTTGGTCCCTACCAGGCAAGTCATGTCTCCTGGTGAGAAGCTATGTCTTCTGAGCAACTCTAAACTGCACCACTCCAATCTCTGCCACCTCTTTTTCCCAGAACACTCAACAGGTAACTCATGTGCCCTGCCTCAATCAGAAATACCACACTGAGCAAGCATGTTGCAGTCCATTCCCGTTAGTGATGGGCTAAAGTCTGTTTTCAATTAAGGCCATGCAGATTTCTGTGCATTGAAGCAAAGTATTAATATATCAAATATAATTTCCATAATCAGCTACAGAAATCTCAGCCTTTAAGCTGCTGATACAGAATGCTGTTCTACTTTCATTTCTATATATGGATGTTGTATATTCACAAAACACACATATACAGTACCTTTAACAATGGAAGAACACAACCTACATGCAGCAGATGGTTTCTTAATTCTATTTTGTTTTGTTAGTAAAATATCTATTTAAGCAAATAGTAAAGCCATAATTTCTTCTAGATAAAAAAAAAATCTGTGTGATAGTCTTTATAAAGTAATAGAAATATTAATAAAATAATGCAGCCTCATTAATGGTGGAAAAAGAATTGAACATAATAATCAGTTTTAATTGAATGAAAGGCCACATGGGAGATCCTGTCTTGGAAATAACTTTTACATGAAAAACAGAATAAGTCTAGAAATCAGAAGAAAGAGAAACACTACACAGCTCACAATTCAAGAATATTTTCTACAGGAATCAGTGATAAATGTTTCTTTAGACCTATTTCTCCCTGCGGGAGGGGAAAAAATATCTAATGAAATACAAGCTGCTGTACAGAAAATTAATGAGTGAATTCATTGAGTAGAGAACATAGCATATATAAAAATGAATCAGATACAGATAGATCAGCACTCTGATATTTGCAATAGCATTTATACACCAGAAAAGAAAAAGAATTTCTAAGTGATATACACACAAAACCTAAAAAGAAAAAAAATCACAGAAAGATTATTAGAAAATCTATTAGAAAATCTGTTCTCATTCTACAGAGTTCTGCCTTGTCATTTTTTCATCTTAATTTGACTGGGTTTTTGTAAAAAGATCAGAGAATCAAGGAACCCCCAATTCTCTGTAAAAGACCTCATGAAAATAACTGACCTGCAACTTCTGTCCTCAAGGATCAGCTTAATCTAAACCATTAGTTCATAATTTTTGTGGAGTGAAGGCTGAAGGACCGCTCCTGATAAACCTTGCTAAACAATTTCTGAAACATATAGCTTCATCTGTATTAAAAATCTTCTATTAACAGAAATTCATAGAATCACTGGACAACATTCTTACCAGCCTATTTCTTTTTATTTCAAAATATTCAATAACTTTCCAGTGAGTAGTCCCCTGATAAACTATTTTCTGCTCTAATGGATATAGCAGTTTACACTCAGAAGTGAATGTACGCCATTAAATTACTTTAGGGATCCAGTGTACAGTTCATTTCTACCTCATTCTGAATTTTTTACAGAAATACCATGTGGCAACTGCAATGCAGATGGAAAACCTTCCTTAAATCATGCCATATTATTCTCCCATAATATTTCCCAGGATATTATATTTCTTCACAATTTTAAAATCACCATAGAAGAAGGGAAAATGAAACAAATTATACCTTCCTAAATTTCTCACTGCTTAATTACTTTCACTGACATTTACATGGCAGTACTTTTCATATATTTCAGTTTCCTCAGTTCAGGACCATTTGAGAAAATCACTCAAATAATCATTAGATCATTATTCCCATTCAGAGAGAAAGCATTTAAAATGTCATCACACCACTTATCCCATAAATAAAGCACTCAAAAACTGAGTGCAGTTTTATGAGGGCCAGGCAGTATTTTGCAGTTAGTAACTTTTGTGGCAATGAAATATAAAGGGGCAGCCCTGTAACAGTCAGAGATAGGTTTGTGTTTTATAGGAATATGGTCTATATCACTGCCATAGCTTGACCATTCTCTAATTTAAACTAAACTAATCAGTGCCTTGTTAACGATTGCTCTCTCTGTGTTGTATTTTACAGCCTGCTCTTGGCTGTGACACACATATCATGTATCTCCCACGGCACCTGAAGGTGTGCTACACTTCCCGTGCAGTTTTCCAGAGGACACAGCAAGGTAGCCAGGAAACAAGGACAGACACATTTCGTCTTTTTGTTTGCTTCTCTTAGTTTTGAGGGTTTCCCTACAGAGACAGAGCTCAGCCAGTCAGGACAACCAGCTCCTCCCCTGGCTTCTCCTGTGCCCTGAAGTCACTCTATGCCTTTGCTGTCCCTTGCTCGTTATAATTGCATTTCACAGTGATCGTCAAGTCAGCAGGTTATGCAGTGAAAAATTGCTCCCTTGGGCAGCATTTACTGTAATTTCAAGTAATATTAAATACTAATTTCTACACTGTGAATGTTAAAGGGGACTGGGCTTTTAGACCAGGTCTGGATACACATTTAACCAATGGTGTATTTCTATGGGAGAGGAAGAGGAGCAGAGAGTCTGGTCGGAGAGAGTTTGACCATAATGTCAGCAAGATGGTGCAGTTTGGAATGAGAAAGCATTAAAGAATTTTTTTCAGACGCGGAGTTATCCTCAAATGTTTTGACTTTTGTTTCCCTTTCATCTACCAAGGTGATAATTACTTGGGATGGCTGTCAGAAGCGCAGCAGTGATTGTTTTTAGATAGTGCTCCTTTCTCAGCAAAGTAGCTGCATCCACGCCAACAGCACACTCCATGTCATTAAGGACAAGGCTCAGTGAGAAATTACTGCTCTGCCTAGAAGCAAATCTTCCATTTCCTTTGTATTCCAGACGCTGTGGCCAAGGACTGTGTGTTCAGCCATGGACATACAGTGCAGGCCTGCAGGAAGGGGAAGATGCATGATTTATGCTGCGAGCCAGGACAGTGTCTCGCACGCTTTAAAACAAGCACTTCCTATTTCATGACTTTGGCCAGTTCCACAGCTGGAGATGGCTTCTGTCCTATTGCGCATAAGCCTCCTGTGCGTATTTCAGAGTCTCAGCACTAGAGCAGAATTCCTATACTTAAATGGAAATAAAAATTTCCTTCACACTATCAGCCATCTGAAGCTAAATGTTTTTTCTCTTTCAGGCAGCTGCAGGAAATAAGTGCCAGCGCAGAAAGGGAAGGATATACCTCTTGGTCCAGGTACAAATTCTAATAATTGGAGAGATTCTGTTCTCATCTTCAGCAGCAATTAATTTTGGGAGGACATAAGCACTTGATTTTCCTCATTGCTCTGTTAGACCAGGTGTCACTCCAGCCCCAGCTGTGGCATATGTAACCCTTCCCTGCCACCCAGTGAAGTTAGTCAGGACGTGAGCCTGATCGTTCTGTGGAAGACATGCAGGTATTAAAATGCAGGCAAGTTGCATTTCAATTTGTCTTTGCAAGGCCACAAAACCTGAAAGACGCTGTCAAGACTTAGGGCAGAAAATAAATCCGGATTAAATGGTAACCAGCATAACAGAAAAACTGGTCCTTTTTTCCTCTGCAGGAGCCAAATGGCACCACCCAAACTGATGCCACAAAAGTGTCTTGCTGGATGGGAACAGTAAGAAAACGAAGAAAAAGGACAAATATTTTTTGAATTCTCTTTTAAATAGTAATATATTAAGTGATGCTGTATTACTGACAGTGTGTCTATCAATGACAGATTTGCTTTGCTCAGTGAGAATTGTGATAGAAATAGTTAATGGCATTTTGAAATAATGTTTTTTGGTGCAAGTCATTCTACATTTACACTCCCTTTAAACAGCTCCATTTATTTCACAGAGTGTTGTTGCTGTAGTACAGCAATTTGCCCTGGATATTTCTCCTAATATTCTAGAAAAATGAGAAACGCTAGAGGAAAGAAATAAAAAGCCAAAAATCTTAAGAATCTTCAGCCTTTCAAAAAAATTTGTAAGAATTACCTTTATTCATTCTAGAATAAAGAAGTGTTGCAGCAATATGATAATATTTTTCATATACATGCAGGGATTATTAAAGAATAGGATAATCCAGATTTTTCCATTTACACTAATGTAAATCAAGATGGAACCAACTTCATTTCCAGTCAGAGGAATCTGGTTTAGGAAGACATGTGTGTTGTAGGAACTGATAAATCCTACAGCAGATCACCAAGGGAGACGAAAGAATCTCCAGCACGTAAATATACCCATAAATTTAGATTTATGTCTGGGATTATACACTGTGTGTGCGTATCTTAGACATACACCTGCTAAAGGAGCTTTGGTCTTAACAGATGCTGAATGTGACAATGAAACAGCAGGCCTTTCCCAAGGTCCTTTCCACAATTCATTTGAATTTATAACTCAGCAGTTAGAAAGGTGCATAAATCATAATGAATCTTCTAGAGGAGATTTCCAGCTTTCCCTCTGTAATAGCATCAATGTCTACACGGCTGCCGAGTGACCAAGAAATCAGTTTGCCATTTTTTTAAGCAACATAAAGGCATGCAAATGTTGTCTATGCTGAACCTCCCATAGCACTTACTCTAATCTAACGACTCTATTTAGAGCTGATGGGAAGGTCATGAAGGACAAGTTGATTTTCCTAAGATCAAAAGGCTGACTCATTTCATGGCTTCCCAGCCAGCAACTGGGACATGCAATGGGCATGTTATACGGTAGAAAATGATCCCTTGACTAACTCCCACTCTCTAAATTGTGCCAGGTTATCTCAGAAAGTTCAAATTGAAACACTAGCCCCCACTGAATCTGAGGGTAAATTTTCCACTAGCTTTAGCAGAATGAAGGTTTTCCTCTCACATCAGGGCCGAATAACTTCCAGAGTGGAGGACATTTAACTGCAAACTGTCTGCAATAATCCCATCTCTTTCAGCTGTGGGAACACAACCTTGCTTTAAACTCAATGAATAATCTGATTCTCTGTAGTCTGTAAAAACTCATCTGACCAGACATGACAGCTGTGAACTATTTTCACTGCTTGAGATAGGGAATACTGGGCTTGTGCACCATACCTTCGGGTCCTTTTTTGGAATATAACCAAGCTGCCAATTTTTGTCGGCAGTGGCTGTATTTGGTATAACTTCAGAAAGTCACTGGGAGCTAAAACTCCCTGGAGATCCTCCTTAGCTCCCTTACCATCCCTTGATATGCTCATTAAAATGGCACAGCAGCCCTGTGCAGGTTTATACACTTTTCTCGTTCTCTCTCATTTCCTGGTGCCTGCAGCTCTCCACTGTGGAGTCACCCCTGTCAAACGGCCCAGCCTGGATCTCACCCACCCCCGACACAGCAAACACTGGAAGAGTGACACGAGGTACCACACCTGCCACCACCACGCACCTGCCTTCCTTACATGTGTGAGCTGGTGACACAGCCTGAGACAAAGGCAGTTTCCATCACTGGATATAAATTTGTTTGATCAGTCTTCAATACAAAACATGCTGCCTGGAGCTAATTATGCCACTGGCCTTTAATTCTTTAGCTGGCAGTCTTTTCAGGATTTCACCCGCTATTTTCCTTTCTTACCACTTCCAGATGTCTCAGAGTTTGAAAACAAGGTGGATTTCTAAAATGTGCAGCTTGATCAAACTGCTTTTGAGACTAGAGAAATAATGTGGTATTCACCTTACTGACTTTCTGACTCTCTTAAACTCTCCTAAGGATCTGGCATCACAAGACACGTACTCCCTTCACTTCCACTCAGCCAGTCAGGAAGTACCTACAAACTTTTCTTCATCCTCCCCAGCATGGTATAAAAAGGAATATTTGAAAAGCCTATTCCCTTCTCTAAGGCTCCTCAGGATGCTGTGAGGTGCTCAGAAGACATTAATGTTTTCTTTCAGCATTCTCGGGTATGTTTTACTGACTCCTTTTCATATTTAAACGGGAGGGGGTCTTTCTTTTATGTTCTTTTTGGGCTCTTGACTTCTGTCTAAACTGGTATGTGTGCATGCAGGGATGTAAGCCTCAATCATTCTAACTTACCATTTCTTACTGTTGTGTATTAATACATTCATAGCCACTGCATTATTCTCTTGAATAACGCTTTTTAAACTCTACCTTCACTACAATTCCTACAGACAATTTAACTAGAGGTATATAGAAGGG
This sequence comes from Cnemophilus loriae, assembly GCA_013397755.1. Taxonomy (NCBI): domain Eukaryota; kingdom Metazoa; phylum Chordata; class Aves; order Passeriformes; family Corvidae; genus Cnemophilus; species Cnemophilus loriae. Next base: position 4,015,067 of record VZTF01001612.1, on the reverse strand, counting down.
TTTGCCATAGGTTATTTATGAATTTCTGTTCTAGTAATTTGATGTACAGACTGTTTATAAGGTGGGAGATGCTATTTTTATAATTAGCTATAAAAACATGCAAAGGTCAGCTTGGCTAATTCGTGTCTTGATGATGGAAATTACTAAACAGAAATACATTAAATCAAACATAGCAAGTGAAGATAAAACTGTAAACATCAGTTTGACAGATAAAAATAACCATCCAAGCCTGTAGAAGATACGTCAATGGTAGAACAAAATAAGATGAGCAGAAACTGAGCCAACTTAATAGGAAACTGTTGCTGCTGATGCTGGTATTTTTAAAATAGCCAAACACAAAAAAATAGTGTAGAAAGGATTTTTCAATTTAAAAGTGGTTGCTGCACTTTTGAAGTATAAAATAATGAAAAAAAAGTCCTAGAGAAAGACATTTCAGGACACATATGAGTTATGAGGTCACCTGGTTCTTAATCAAAACCTGTGAATTCCAGAAAATATGTAAACTCATACAACAAAATCTCTTTGCTGTAACAAGAATTGAATAAGTAGCAGGAAAAGTTGTTGAATTTGCACACCCAGCTGTTTCATATTTCTCTGCTTGACCTTCCTTCATTGTCCTCTGGGATGTTCTGTAACCATCAGAAACTGAGCTATCGCTGCTTGGATCTCCATCCATCTCCACAGAGCTGCTGAGCCAATTACCTTAACTACAAAGTGAAATGAGTTATCTTATACCACCTAACTCGTCCCAGCACCTTTGGGACAGTCCCAAAGGCAGTAACCAAGGAACTCCAGAAGCCGAAATTTGCTTTGCTGTCTGCGCACGTAATGTGACTTGTTCTGGTGCACGGACTGTCCACACGCTCAGCATTTATATCTTCTCATAGTCGTTTGACAAGAAGCAGATGCTTAGACTACTTTTTTATCTGAGCTCCTTTGCTTTGAACTCTCTGGCCCATCTGTGAGAGTTTGACAGTATTGTTTCTCCTGGGAACAGTCCACACGAACTGCCACGATGGCTACCAACAGTAAGATAAAGAGAGGAAGCTTTTCAGCAGACTTTAACATGTGCAAAATTATACAGGGAAAACTGCTCTGTTCTGTAGTGCTGAAGCACAGCCAGTTTTGCACCAAGACTCTGCCCTTCTCACTGTCCTTGCAAAGTATGAGCTGGTTCACATTCAGGCTCCTCTCTGACAGAGGTCAAATAGCTCGAGGCAGGGAAATGCAGCTGGAACTGGGGGTTGGATCATTCAGAGATTTCTACTCTAAGGTAGGATGAGTGTGAGTGGTGACCAATGTACAAGAGCATTTATTCTCTCTTGAGCAGACGAAAGGACCAAACCACCAGGAAGAGGCTCAGAGATGTGGCAGAGATTTGGTTCTTAAATAGAGAACAAGCAATGATTCAGCCAGGGACTGCAGCACATATTTGATTTCAAGGGAATTCTGAAATTCAGTCAAACCAACAAAGGGTTTGGTGATCTTTACCTAAATTAATGTCCAAGGGAGCTAACTTGCCTCTGAGGGCTCAGAAAAAGGTGGAGAAAAATGTGTTTTCACTTGCTTTTACCCAAACCAATTTTTGTATACACTAATGCACTGCACTTTCGAAAAAGCAATTGAAGGGTTGCACAGAGCAATCCCAGCCGGGCACTGATTGTGAAAACAAACACTGATGTACAGACATTCAGGATTCAGTTTATATTTCAACTTGCAACAATGATCAGAGATGTTACCAAGCACAAAAAAAAAGCCACCTGAAATGATCAGTGTGCAAGCTGTACACAGAGCAGCCAGCCAAAGCAAAGGCAGCTTAACTTCCTTCGCTGAGTCTGCAGTGAGTTCATCCTTAATCATTCGCGTGGAGCTTTTCCAGTCTTTCTTTCTCATGCAATATCACCAGTCTCCAAAGGTAGCTGATGGGATCTGGAACTTTGCTGGTGTATTTGGGCTATTCTGCGCTGCCGCAGGAGCACACAGCACCCGGGCCAGTTCCCTGCTCCTGAGAGTCTGTGGGCCTGAGGAGACAATTTAGAAGAGTTCAAACACCAGCGAGAAGCAAGGGCACCATGCTGTGCTCTTAATAGCAAGTGTCAATAGACATTTAAATGATACTTCATTACAGCTTGTACTGCAGGGTGGTGAAAAGCCATGAGCTGAAAACAAGTGGGCTGACCTGCGTGCTATTTTTTGCAGAGGGAAGAATTTCAGCACTCAGCAGTGCATCATGCAGCAGTTCTGTGTGATAGGTGGGTGCAGCACTATCATGGCCAAGAGGAGTGGTGATGACATGCAAAATAATTGTGTTTATGACCTCAGGCTATCAACAAGTGCTATTCCCAGAGATGAGCAAAGGCCACACTCAAAGGCCACACTCGCTGGCAGCAAATTGTGTACATGCAAGCAGAGGTTACTCACTCCACTTAACCCAACTTCCCCAAAGGAAAAAACATTCCTGAGTTTCAATGGACCTGAATTAGGAGCCATGATTAGCCTAGCTGACAAGGATTTGGGTGTGAGAAGTCAGATTAGCTGAGTTCAGCCACCACACTCTTAAAGCGAGCTCCTTTCCCGTGCTCAGCTCCAGAGTTGCTCCCCCCGAGCAGTCACCGGGTCAGGTCTTGCCTCTCACCGTCCTCTGTCCCTTGGGCAGAAGTTTCAGAGAAACAAACCAAATCACAATCTCACTGTTGGAAATCTCACGTAATGCTGATGGAAATATCTGGAATTTACTTCAAATTGTACCCATGCATTTCAGAGGTCTTTCCAGCACTACTAACCATGACCTGTTTTGCTGTGCTTGTACGAAAACTGGAAAAAAAAGTCCTTCCTGTAGTTTCTCCCCTTATGTTGATGTTCACTGAATGAGACTCTTATCAGCCTCATTTTCCAGCCTCTCTGAAGATGTTAAGTAGCATTTTGTCAGTTTAGGGACACATCCTCATTCTTCTTTGTATTATCTTGGCATTTTGGTTTCCGTGAGGGTATTGAAAAATGAAACAAATGTCATTTGTTATTAAAATGTTGCCCATACTTATTAGATTTTCACAGATACAACCCAGCTTTTGTAGGAGATTCTCTGATTTCACCCGTCTGAGACAGAATGCACGAGAACTTTTGACAGTCATCATGGAGAAGTGAGGGAACAGTTTATCCTATCTTAAAAGAGATGTTGAAGATACCTCCTTCCTCCTTGCTTGGCTTAATATGATCAGCATTTATCTGCTCTAAAGGTCTTTTTGCTTTATTCCACCAGACAGTGGATCTGCTCCAAGCATACATTTTAGAATATTACTGTTTATTTAAGATTATTACTGCTTTTGCATGCATTTTTTCCCCTTATTTATAGTTGTATGTTCAGGCATAGCCCATATAATAGGCACCATTCTCTGGGATTTGCTTCACCTTGGCATGCAATCTCTCTCCTCTGGTTATGATGCTCAGAGGAAAGTCCTATACCCCTCAGTCTTTGACATGTGAGTACAAAAGGCTGATGCAGGGATGATGTGGGTAAAGGAGAGCAAATCTCAGAATTCTCCTAAGTGATGCCAACAATCAGTTACTGGAGTTTTTTTCATATTTTAGCACTACTTGGCTTTGCAGAAGGCTGAGGGATGTTCTCCCCACTAAGCTTTGGGGCAAAGTGACTGCAGCCACTGGTGCTTTGCTGATATCAGTGAACACCACAATCCCTGTGATTCCTCTTAGCAAACCTGCAGCTCTAAACTCCTTGTTCCAAATGCCAGACAACTTTCACCATGAGATAGGTGCAGCCAAGACATCACACAGCAGTATTTGATGTGCAAAAGTAAGTTTATTCAAAGCTTTGAAAGTGAAACTTGAAGAGAAACCAGAAAGAGTGAGTTGTGCAGGTCCAGTAGAAAATACTGTCAGGTGACTGTTGGCAACTTGACAGGTCTGCACACCTCTCATGATCTTCTAAGTATTGGTGTCACCTTTAAAATGGCACAAAACTCACTGAAATGCTTTTGAAATTCCTACCTGCTTTTACCTGACCACCTCTTCTGATTACCCTTACTGAAGGAAATGCTTTTTTCTGTCTCTCTCCAATTTATCACTTTATTTTTTCAGTCTCAAGGTCATTAAATGAAAGATAGTTGTCTTAAATATTGCACTGCAAACATGTTCTGCTGGCTCTGTTGCCAGTGGCTGCTCCAGAGTTGCGCTCAGTGCTCTCACTGAAACAGAAAGAGATGGCAACAATCCAAGCAAAGTCACTGCAGGAGGCACCACAGGGAGCTGGCATCCACCCATTCCCAGGGAATGGTTCCTCTGCCAGCAGGCATCATAGTGGCTCCTCTGCCTGCTCAAAACACCTCCATTCTGAAGCATTTGAAAATCACATAATAAACATTAATGAGTATTGTCATCCAGCTTCCTTCCTCCTCAAGATCAGCTTGCATAGTATTGAAAATATTTTGAGGTAATTTCATCATAACAACACGTTTAATTACTTCAGGCATTTCTGAGTGTGGGTTTCAGCACAATTAATTGCTTTACTTTATTCTAGTTATTCCTGACAGTGACATAATTTTTGGTGATAAAAGGTTCTTAATCACATTTTACTCGGTAGGCATTGCAAAGGAACAACAGCTGTCACCAGAAAAAAAAGCAGCACAAATCCTGCCTGTCTGGGATTGCAGATGAAGGAAGCCACACGGATGAAACCAGACCATGAAGCAGCCCCTCTCCACCTGCACGTGATGCTTCCTCCCTTGTGCTCCACCTGCAGAGGCTGGGCGGAGGAAAATACCCATCCAAGGGGAGTTTTCCTTCATGCAGCTCCTTCCCTGTGTATTCTCTGATGGTTGAACCAGGGCTGGCCCCAGGATCTAAAGACAGGTGTGTGGTGAGAGCAGATAAGGGATAAAAGCATTCTTTAGCAACACTGAACTTAAAAGCAGGTTATGAGCACCAGGGTAAGCCAGGCCTGGTGCATTGAATAGATGGTGTCCATTTCTTTGCAGAACTCTTCGTCCTGACCCTGGGAACTGCTCCTCAGCTCCCTCTGAGCTGCCTCCATAGTCCTTTCTTGTCTTCTCTCCTGGCCCTCACCGGGCACAGACTGTCTCTTACACAGCAGTAGCTGAGCCTGAGATGCTGCCCTCCATCCATAGCGTGCACTTTTCCCACAGTTCCAGGTTTCCCCATACTGCATACTAACAATTCATCTTTCCAGGAAACTTATTAGCTGGGCTATAAAAGCACAAACTATTTTAATGAAGGATTGATGATTAGGATTTCTTGACTCTTGATATGTCGAGTAATGAATTGGATCCAAGCACATAGCCATGGGCCAATTTTGATTTTAGTTTATTTAGTGCCCGTCAGGACTCAGGTTTTCCTAACAAGTTTCATGTTCTCCCCAGTTGAACTTATTCCTTATGGTTTTTACTGGAATTTTTATCTCCATCAGTTCATATCAGTATTCTTTGACTGCTCCTATCACCACTAAATGTCCGTCTCCTGGTCAAGAGAGTGCATTTGCTCTTTGATTATGGATTTTCCTGTTTCCTACAGATTGAAACCTGAAGTGATCATCTCTGCCCAAATAAAACTGACCAAGGAATGTGAAATTAAATCCCTGTGACTGTCTCTTGTCCCTGAAAATCCTTCAGGGATACACAAGAAAGGATGGCGAAGGAATTTGGGTCAAGTTAATACAAAAGGTATTTCTATCCCCTCCTAGAAAGGGCACTGCCCCCAAAAGCCTCATATCCTTTACAGCAGCACAGATGTGCAGCCAAAGACGGCATGATCTACCATGCAAGGGTGTCTGGATGGGTGATGTAGTACCAGTGGGTTCTTCCAGGCAGGTTGAGTGGAAATAGTTCCAGGAGAGCTGCAGTACTGATAAGCCATTGGACTGTGGCACTATTCCAATGCTTTTGATCCTTTATTAGCATTTTATAGATGGAAATAATGCTAACACAGAAAAACTCAGAGGTGATAGGCAGGGTTTCTTGTCTGTGCTCTTTTATGGAACCAGCCCTTAATCCTGAAGATATCTGTATGCTATCCATAATGTATGTACCTCCTGAGGCTGCAACACTGAGCTGGTAACAGCCAGTGTTTCGCATGAGGTACCTATCACTTACCCTTTCCAACTGAGGCTGAAGTATCCCAGCAGGAGCTCTCCTGTGGCAGAGCAGGAGCCCATGCCAGCCTTCACTCAGTGCTGCTGAGCATTATTCGGGAGAGAATGAACAGGATGTATTGTGAACTTCCAACAAAAGTCACGTTCAAGCTTCGCTCCATGGCCAAGATGCAAAAGGCTGCCACCACTGCTAGCCCAGAGAGAAAGTTTCAGGCATTTCAGGCACAGTTAAATCAGCAGATCTGAGGAGGGACATCTTGCTCACTCCACAGATGAAGGCTTGTGAGCTTGGGTGGATGCCTGAAAGTTCAATGTCTGTAACCTCAGGGCAAAAGAAAAAGGTATTTAGGGCCCTAACACAGTAATATTTGGAAAATTCTGGATTTGCTGATGATTCATAGTGAAACATAAAGGTTTTATCTTTCCAGTTGGGTGTGGAAAAACACTGAACACCTGTTATGGAATTCAGCAGCAGGCTGAAAGGATCAGCTTTTCACTGAGGTGAAAAACCCAGAAATTTTTCATGTGCTACTTGCAAATCAGAATAGCAAATTCTGATTTACCTCACAAATGTTGCATCATCCAAATTCTCAGGAACACTTTTTGTCTCTTTGGACAACTTAATTTATTCACCTATTTATTTTCAGTGATGTCAAAGTAATGAGAACTGAAACAAGCAAGATCCAAAGTAGTGAGAGGATAGAGTTTTGTCACTGTAGCTGTACGGAAGGAGAGGGCAAATCATATCTTAGAGGGTTATTGGCATCATTTAGACAGGCTGTTTGTGAGGATGGTTGGAGCATGCTGTGGAAGCACAACTGACAGGTTTGGGACAAGCCTGACAGCCAGGATGGTGGTACACAATGTGCTGATGCAAGAAGGTGGACAAGGAAGTGAAAGCTGGAATGAAGCCAAAGCAAGGAGGCAGAACTCTGAGTGTGAACAAAGAAAACTGCTGTCCGGATGAGGGAATAATAGATACCAGCCCGTACTGGTATGCTGAGGAAGCAGATGAAGACCTGAATCCTGCCAAGCCCATAGGCCCTCATCTGTCAGTGCCTCCCACCTTGTCTTGGCCCTTGCATTCATGCAGAACTAGAGGAAGAGAGACTGGTAGGATTTTATGTGTATTTTCTACTCATTTGTATGTATTTTATGTGTATTTTCTACAGGTGTGTACACCGTTACAGCGGCATATTCGTACTGCTCAAACACCTATGCTTAATTATTTTCACAGGCTCACAACTGGGTTCTTGGAAAAATAGATTCAATCAGCAGAGATGACTGTGCTGTTCTGGATGAGTCTTTTAAGGCAGCTGTTTCCATGGTGTTTTAGCATTAAATTCAGTGAGTGACATTCCTGAAGCTCCTTGCAAGGCAGCTGGGCAGTCACTGCAGTTAGGAGTTGAAAACATAAGCACTTTTATTCAGATGATGGTCAGAAGTTTATAAGGCAGATGGAAGACAAAGACTAGCAATTCCATGATGTCCTTATGCATGATCCAGCACTGCAGTGTGTTTAGTCTATGTATCTGTCAACACACATTTCAATGAACTCTAGAACTCTCTGTGGGCAACTTTTTATATTTGGATATATCTGCCTATCCTTGAAGCAACCTGGATAAAATATTTCCCCTTTCTTTCCTTCCTTCTGTTGATGATCTTATTCTACGTTAGAAGTATTTTTTAACAAAATGTTAAGCTATGCTACTATTGCAAATTGATAGATGTGCTCTAATGCAAACAGCCTGTGAGACAATCCCCGTGCTTTTGATGACATTTCGAAGGCATCACAGTGATTGTTAAGTAGTTCATTAGGGATGTTCTAGTTTTAAAAAAGTATTGATTTAAATTATGTATGTTAATGTACCTATCAATATTACAAATGTCGTTTGCAGCAAACTGCTTCTAATATATGAATGATAAGCCATAAATAATAACTGCGGCTGTAAATTAAATTACTTGATTAAACTGCAAAGATGCACTCTAATTTGGAACAGAAAATTACTTTGAAGTGATTTCAGCAGCTGATGATTCTTTTAGAGCAGCAGAGTTTTATGAGCCATAGTCTTCTTCAAGTCAGGCATCAAACTTTCAGATGGATTTTGCCCACTAACATGGTTGGTTGTGTGTTGCTATGCCCTGAATGTAATGGATGCAACAGACTGACAAAATAATGAGTGAAAATTATTTTAACCAAAATACGAAAGCGCTTAAAATCAAATACATTAATTCTTTTCTGATAGAATACGAATAACCTTTGGGTTGAGTGTCAGCAAGAGCAAAGCTCTTAGAAGAGTCTTGATTTTGAAAGACAGCAGAGACAGCCTCCAAACGAGTTACAGGTACTTTGGAATTTTTTAATAGGCACAAATAAAGAATGGTATTGTTAAACTCCCAAAACCTTCAGCAGAATTTAAAATGAAGCTCTGAAACACAAGCTGAGCAGAAATGCAATGCTTAAACTCTTCTCCCAGCATGTCTTACATTGCTGGTACAGTAGATTAGATTCTGGATGAGTTTCAATAGATAGAATAACTAAAAATAACTTAGCAAACATGGACTTCTGTGCCCAAAAGCTGCTTTGATAGGTTGCATATACCTAAGTGGAAAGGGATGATGTTGTGGGAAAGTACGGGAGAGCTCGTGTTCAAGGAGCAGCGAGCCTTTTCTGTATATCCCAAGTGAAGTACTGCACCTGCCTTAGAATCACAGAGTAAAACCTGGGACTGTTAAGGCACGTGTCACTGCTCAAGGCTTACTTGGAGCTCAGGGCAGTGGTAGCACTGCTGTATATCCGTAAGGAGACTCCTCAAACCTTCTTGGCCTAAGGACACCCTAGACACTTGGTGGGGCACATAGATCCCTTGGGGATTGTTACACGGTGCGATAGTGGGGTTTGTAATCTGTGGACTTCTCCTTTAGGGTCACCATTAGCACACCCAAGGCAAGGGCACACCAGCAATGGTTCATCCGGGCTGGATGAGCAGCCAGATTTCTCATTACAAAGTGACAACTAAAAGACACTGATAAACGAAATATAAAACCAATTCAACTTTAAGACTGGTGGGTACTTCTGGTTGTCGTGGGGAATTTTTTTTTTTTAAATAATCCAGTACTTCTAAATGTCCCAGCTGTTGTAGCTGGAGCTTGGGGTCCACCTCTTTCTTCTGAGTTCTCCCACTAGATCTCAACTCATACATTTGTTGCTCTGAAAGCCAACTTCTAGGCACTTCAAGTGTGGGTTGGTTTTTTTCCCGTTTAATAAATGCAAATGATGGGAGATGGCGTGATCATGCATCAAAGGATGATGAAGGATTCAAAGTGTTTCAAGTAAATGGGACTTGTTTGTTTGATCTCTCAACCTGATATTACAAATCTTTCAACAGCAAGATTTGTTTTTTAAATTATATTTTGATTTCTCCTCTGCTGGGTCTGGTTGGGCAGAGGTGTTTAAGTTCTAGATACAGAGGAATATATATATATGTTTATATTATTCAATTAGTATTTATATTTAAAACTTCCATTGATTGATCTTTCCCATATTCCTTTCTCATGTCAATATTTTACAAGTATATTTGAAAGTGTGTTTTAAAGATAAGATAACTATCCATTGTCTGGTTCCTTCATAGGACTAGAATGATGTCACTGCTCTCCATGAGCATTCGACTTCAAGGATCAATACTGAAAAATACTGATCCATAAACTGTGGGGTTTTCCCTACAATTTCCTACCAACTGGCTAAGAGACAGTTTAACCCAAGAGCTGCCAGCTGCTAATGTGTTACACCTGACCTCTTCTGACAGTCCAAGTTCCACCTGAAAGGATTCAAAAGGGCAATATGATCCTGTAAGTCAGAGTTCACAAGCCCAAAGCTTCGCCTGGATCACAGGGAGCTGTTCTTTGTCAGGTTCTCTGAGTAAGAATTGTAACTCCTCCACTCACTTCAGCGGTTGCCTGTCCTGTCTCAGTGCAGTGTTCCCTTCTTTCTGCTCTGCTCTGGAATCCTGCAGTCTCTCAATGAAAGGCACCTTTCTCATTTCTCTGGGGACATCAATCTAGTTGATCTACCACACCACCAGCCTAATTCTATGCCAAAATATGTATTCTGATTTTTAAAAGTGATCACTTTAGGAATGCTGATGGTATTCCATTACTGACCTATACTGGAGCCACATAGGCTCCAGCTACATCGTGCAAAGGCTGAGTCTCCTGGGCTCTGCTTGAGGCTAATTTCAACACACACCTACTTTCCTTATCTCAGCAAGTGTCTTTGGAGCAGGCTTTGATGCAATTTACTGGTATTCCCAGGCATGAATACTGTGTCGTAACAGAAAATGTCTTCGTAATTGAAAGGGAGACGTTTGAGCCTAAATCATGCTCTAAATGCAACTCACCTCAATACAGAAGCGAACATTTGGAAAAGTTTCTCTATGAGGAGTGATAAATAGATGGAGATACTATGAGAAATAATGATTTTCCTACTTATTTCCTGGTTAAAATTTTCCTTTTCAGATAATACAAGATGTAGGATGTAGTCAATGAACTGATCAGCCAGCAGGCTTGAAACAGAAGTATTTATTTACACAGTCTAATTATTTGGTGGAATATATTGCCACAAAATATTTCAGAGACAAAATAAAAATAGTTTTTAAAAGCTATTGGATGAATCACTAAGAAAAAAATTCCTCCCTTTCTCTTAAGCACTGTGATCTGCTACCATCTGAGTCAGAAAATTCCTCTGCCACCAAGGAATTGCCTTCCAGATTGCCAGAAGCTTGGAAGACACACCATACTTGGAAGAAAAAGTGTCATTGCATGTTCCTCTTGCTTCCTCTGTTACTCTGTGTTTTTCCTTCAGCATTTGCTATTGGACCCTGTGGTTGGGGTAAGATCAACCTGTTGTCTGAATGTGGCTATTTTCATGTATGGATAGATTTTTCAGAAAGACCTTAAAATTCAGAGATCAGTTGACACTAAAGAAATGAAGTCTTTCAGTTCTAAAGACATGGATGCAATGATATGAAGAAATGCAGTATACTGTGAAATCCTTATCTTTGTAAAATACGAAAAGAATGCAAATCAGAGCTTAAACAAATGCAAACTACACTGAATGTCTTTGAAGATTGTGGATACATAGTTTTCAACTGGACCCCATGCAACACCCACATAATTAGCAATGTATTTGCTTAATGAATCGACCTTACAGAACTGCCAAAATACTAAGTATCGAGCAAGTAAAGCAAAAGCCTCAGGGAATTTAGGGAATCTAGAGTAATGTAGTGTCTAACCTATAACCTGCGTTCCACAGCACCAATGAAGGGATTTCCTACTACTCAATGTGAATTTCATCATTTTGGGTGACTTAATCTTTAAATGAGGCCCATTGACACTGTCTCATAACATGAAAAATAGCTGGATATCTAAAGGAACCTAAGTAATCGTTAATTTTCTAAGTGAAGGTTAGAAGGGCAGTTTCACATCCATTTTTTCCTTTATCCTACTTTTCTGGTATTAATCAGCCTGTCCTTTGGCTCAACTGCATGGGCATTAAGAGTATCCTATTACCATTGCAAATAAATGGAGCGATCAAAAAAAAATTCTTTTCCACCTATCTCATATAAGCTCTGTGAGACAAAGACTTTTCTTGGTCACTTATTTCAACAGTGCAATAGAACTTGACTCCCAAATGATTGATAAAAGTTATTCTAGATGAGGAAAGTTTATTACATTTTTCTCTTAATTCTCTGCTCTTAAGATATGGCATTGAAAATCTGGAGTTCTGAGTGCAGTCATGGTAATTCACATCTTTATATAACTCACTGTAAGGGTTCACTGTTTGACTATGCTATTTAAAAATGATAGCAAATGTCTGATTGTGGACTTATGGGTTGTTCTCTAAGCCTTTGGAAGAATTCCTCTATCTCCCTAAACAACACTTTTTACCCAGCTCTCTCATCTTCTCTCTCCCACGAAGTACCAAGTGGATTAAAAATGTGGCCTTTAAAATATGTGCCTAACGGCTTGCTGTGTTATGCCGCTTTTTTTTCTATAACGGAGAGAAAACGTTGCAGTTGGAGTTACAGGAAAGTTATGAAATCCTTGATATGCAACAACTGTGGGGTAGATGAGTTGAATGATTTTTCCTGGTCACAAGACAGACAACAAAAAAGAGGAACAGCAGTGAAATTATCAGCTGGTGAAGCAGAGCTTTTGGCTAAGAAAGACCTCTTAAGAACACTGTAACACTTCAAGACCTGACTAAAAATAGTAATAATATAGTCTACTTGCTTTTTATTTATTGTATTGAACCTATTCAGCAGCAACAGATTGTCTGACCTGTGCATGCGATTAGTTTCCAGTGGAGCTGTTATATTTCAGACTCCTAAAAGCAAAACCCACTTGACATCTGGGAGAAAAGGGCAGCAAATATATCACAAAATTTAATGACTCCAATGGAAGCAAGGGTTCAACTAAAGGTAAAAAATAATCATGTTTTAAATGTCAATGGGTAGTATAGGCTATTACCGTATTGCTTTACCCCTGCTTTTAATAGGGTATCATGGCAATTTTCAATTGGGTTGCACGAGGAAAAAACTGGGAAACAGTGCCCTTAGGCTGTTTTAATTTATAATAGGATATAAATTATTTGGAGCTGAAATTCCATCAGTTTAATGGCACAGTGTCAAAAAGTTTAAGCTACGTCCATGAAAAATACAGATTTTTCTAACTATGTGCAAATGTTAGTGCTTTTGAGTCTGTATTTGACACTATCTCAGTAATCAATATGAAGAAAAAAGCACAGATTTCCTTGTGCTCAAAGTCAAACCCATCAATGCTATCAAACAATCTGACTCTTGTCTGCCTCCCTTCTCACAGCTGAGGAGGCTCAGTAACACAGAAAAACGAGAAATTGACCATAAATAGAATATAATAGAAGCCAATAATGAAAATATGGTTCATTAGCCATTTCCCTGTCCTGGTATCTTCACAACTTTTCCTGGTTTGCAGTTCAAGACTGACGTCCACACTCTGGTTACATCCTAAGTGAATTCTACATAGGCCTATTCCAACAGTCTCTGCAATTTAATGACACTTCAGTATTTGCTTTAGTCCCACCAATTTCTACACCTAGAACAGACCTAGATGGACTTTCCAACTCCTCCGAAAAAAAGCCTCTATTTTTACAATTCAAATGCATTCTGGTAAAAATATTCCAGCTTGCAGAATATTCCCTTCCTTTGGAGGCTACAAAGCACCCGTAGCTTTCAATATGACTTAATTAAATGACAGCTATGATGAATTAAGGGAAAATTGCATTGGGTAGGATGGTCAGCTTCAGTATAACTAAAAAGAAATGCTCTGGGACAAAAGAAAAGTCATTCTATTCCTGTTCTCCCAAGCTCTGCTGCAAATATAGGCTGACAGGTTAATAAAAGCATTTCTAAACAGTTGTAAGAAATCAGCCATCTGATTCAAGAATTCTGCTCCTTGGTTAACTTACTATTCAGCTACTGAAAACTTGATTTTCCCATCTGTGAGATGACAAATTGAATGAAAACAGTATTAATATTTATGTTCTAAATAGAAAAGGCTTTCAAAGCACATTCATAAAGTGGAAAACAAAAGCAGAAGTTTATCCAAAACTTTCTGGCCTTTTGCAAATTTAAAATTTATCACCCTTGCTGCCAGGATTTGCTGGTTTAAGCAGAAGTAATCATATTTTATAAAAGTTATTAATATAGGTTAACTTTTATATAATTTGAATGCTCTCTATTATGTGAATCAGTTAATTTCAACTACAGTTCAAACTGTTATGAATATGCATTCCAAAATTGCCCACAGGCGGTAAAAAATACTGGGTCTGGTTGAAATGTTTCATGATGGCAATGTTTATACCCTACATAAAGATCACTCAACAGAATGTGTGTGCACGTGAACACAGAGCAGAGGTACCAGTAAAAATTACATGGATACGAAAATACAGTGAACTTTTTTCTTTCATAAGAGTCTCATTTCTAATTAATCATGTTGCCTTCTTATGAATAAAATCCAATACCTTATATAACTTGACAATCATTAGAAGTAGCTGATGGAAAATTAAATGTTTTGTCTGAAACAATTTCTTAAATCCTTATGCACGGAATTGCTTTCCTTGTAATGTGGCCTGCCAGTACTTCCCACTTTTCTGATATATGCTCAAAAATGGTTATATCAAAATGTCCAGCTGCTACGACTGCACGGCCTGCGCTCTAATGACCTGCATTTACTCACTGAGGGAATACACAAAAAAAGGAGCAACTTCCACATATTTTTTCCTCACGTTCTCAAAACAGCAACTGTCAGCCTGGGATACTTTTATTATTACTTATATTCTTACATTAATTGCCAGTTCAAGAGAGGAAAATCCTTAGGCAAGAAGCCTAGGCCCAGTGCAGGAATTGACTCCCCAGACAGTACAAGCATAAAATAATAAAATATTTGAATTCAAGCATACCTAACAACAGCTGCTCAAAAGCAGTGACAGGTACTCCTATGCAAAGCCTGACACTATTTTTTCCTTTCTGCATATTGAAAAAGGCCACCACAACTGCACACAGTACAAGGCAGAAAATCCCCAACCCTTTGCTTACAGTTTCCATGTACAGAACTGGGTACAGTAGAGAAAATTCAAGATGGGAAGTTCTGAAAGTGATGAAATTATAATGGATTTATTTCAGAAGACTATTGTAATTTCAAAATTTAATTTCCATCTTAAATTGTGGGGAAGGAGTGGTGGAGTGTGTGGACCGCGTGTCTCCCAGTTTAGGATGGAAAGTGAGATATTTGGGGTTGTTTGTTTAATATGGGTGTCAGTAGAGATGCTCTGCTACCATACTGGAAAAAGTATCTGCCCTTTCTTCTTTATCTGCATTACTAAAGCTATTCTAATTTAACTTGTAATGCATATTATTGCCGGCAATGAAGATAAGAAGGGTCACTTGTGTTTACGGACATCAAGAAAAAAGTCCATGGCTAACCAAGGAACTTGGATTGCAAAAACGGTCTCTGAAATATTAATTTCTCAAACAGTTCTTCGGGCTCTCTGGATTTGTGCCGCGAAGAACAAAAGACTCACTGCCGAAGTGGTGGATGTTGTTTTCACAAGGCACTCATTTTTTAGTGCTGTGACTTGGCACCATCATGTGGCCACTTTGAGTTTTCTCAGTTTAAGTAAGAATTTGCATAGAAAAACATTTGCAGTTAATTAATTTGAACTTACAAATATTTCAACTTGTTTTAGAAGAAGAAGCTACACACTTTAAATATATCTGTTCACTAAATATTGAATACATTGTCTTCCAATTGTCCTTTTTTTCACTGAATCTGAGCTTGTTTAATCAAGGTTTTACTCATGTTCTTTAAGCCAGGTTTTCTTAGGTTACAAAAGACATTTTCAGTGCTTCATCTTGGTCCAAACCTTACCAATATTGTACAAAAATTCATATCACATCATAGATAGCTGTCCTTTTTAAGGAAAAGGAGCTTAGGAAGAGCTACAAGAACTTAGGAAATTATTTGCAGAATTAAACAGGTCAGCACTTTCTGTTTTACATCAGAAATCCCAAAGGACTTAGAATTTCAGTAAACCTCCCAGGCATAGCGTTCACACAGTTCGATCCAAACAGGGAGTGTACATCTCAGAACCTGAGTTGGTCAGGTATTCCTTTTGCATAGTTTCAGGGTCAAAATCAGAAGATAGATAAGTGTGATGTTAATTTGTATTTTGATATGTTTGCATACAGTCTTTAGGTAGACACAAGAAAGTTTTACCAAGCATTAATGTTTAAGAGTCCCAGAGGTGGAAATCTCCTCACATTCAGCTTGTACATAAACACAACTTTATGTTTCCCAAAGAATTGCTGTGATTTCCCTCAGAGTGAAATAACGAGAAACAGCAGTGCAATTTATAGGAATGCATTTTTGCTATTTTTTAAAAATATATGTACATCTAGAGCACTTTCAATAATGAAACACAGTTCATCATATTTTTAAGTACAATAATGGTAAATTTGATTCTGTCATTTTTATGATAAAATATATTGTTTCACTTGAAATATTGTATTGATAGTCTTTAAAATATATACAAGTTATATACAAATTACATTATAAATTTTTTAACTGAAGTAAAAAATAAACTACATGTTTTACAATAAATTGTACAACCCTGTTTCTAAAAAGACTGCAATAAAATAGAATATAGTTTGTCAGGCTCCTCAGGCTGAGGTAATGCCCACTTCTTCTTTACATACTGAATGTCTATCTGTCCAGATTCCTTGGCCAGCACGATGCCTAACAATCCATTTGCTTTTTCTGGCTCTCCCAGCAGAGTCATAGTTACAACCCTGAAATCAAAAGAACAGGGGAGTGTTCTTTAATTGAGACAAAATAAATAGAAATTGGTGCTTTCAAACATGTTTGTATCAGGTTGCCTACAGTCAACTAAATTATTCTTCTTTTCTGCTCAAGTCCCAGCATGCTCTTTAGCTTTTCACCAGTTGCAACCATTTAATGTAAATATAACACGCAATTCTTCCCCTGTGCATTTCATCATCAATTTCTAATCCCGGTTGTAAATTATTTCAAGCTTGTAAAAATTAACAATATTTGATGGCATTTTCCAGTACAGTCTAATAAATTTACAAATTATAATATTTTCTCCAAAAACTAGCAATGTGTTGGTACAGTTTAGAAGGATACAAGGAAAACTTTCAGTTAGAGGGATATTCAGCAAGGCTAACTCCAGCCTAGGGAAGACAGTCAAAATTTAGCTCACTGTAGTTTGTTTCCACACCTTCGGTAGTTCACAAAATAGAGTTAGAAAAGCAAATTCTAATGACTATTTAAAGCCAAGCAAAATCCATGCAACAATATTAATATTTGTTTAAAACAGAGCACTTACTTCTCTGATGGGATAGTCTGCTTTGCCACAGGCAACAAATCATTTTCCAGAAGATCCCAAATGTAAATATTGGATGACGCATCCAGGGCAAAGAACACAGCAGGTCTTGTCAAAGCCCACTGCAGGGCAATGACTGGCTGGCCCTTTGTGCTGTCATTCCACTGCATGAGGGGATACTCCGATGTCATCTGGTGTAATCTAATACTTCCATCTGAACAGCCAACCTACACCACAGACAAAAAGAAAATACCTACTGAAACAAAACAAACTAAGCAAGATATCACAAGTGGTGTTTAGGTACACGGCTTACCGGTGGACTTGGCAGTGGTGGGTTAAGGGTTGGACTTGATCTTGGGGGTCTTTTCCAGCCTAAATGATCCTATTATTCTATGGGGGTTTTTTTGTCACCCTTCATGGCAGATTGGAATTAACAAGGCAAAGCAACTATCACATCTAGTTAAATACATCAAATTAGAAATAATCCCTCAGCAAGTAATTAAAAAATGAAGCTTCTACTAAAACGTTTTCATACCAAAAACAGTGGCTTTCCAAAAGGGAAGAAATCAATTGCAGTGACGCTTATTGATCTCAGTCTGCTCTCCTGAGGCCTGAATAGCTTTGGAACAACTTTTAAATCATGTCTTGTACCATGGCCTACCAGACCCTACAAACAATATAAAGAAAATCAATTAAACAAAACAAACCAAAATTGCATTATTGGCATTACAGGAAAAGGTTAAATAATTCACACGGCTGCTATTTCAAAAGATCCTTACTAGATCCTAACAAATTTTAATAGCTAACAGATTTTAATAATAGGCTCAAATTACAAATTTTATATACAGTCTACTGGTAAAATTTCTACTAAATGTGACAGCTTCCAAACCAAGAAGCTAACAAAGAAATGAATTCCAGCATGGTACTCACAATGTTTGTTCCAACAATGAAGTGACTGGGATTAGAAGACAGAAATTTAATAGTCAGTGTCTGCGGCATTCTCTGGCTAATATCCTTTGGGAAAAGGCTGAGGAAAATGGCAAAGGCAAAAGATGACATTAACGCAGGAAATTGTCTCCTAAAGCTGTGCATGTACATACAGAAACTCTTGATCTAAAATGTCTATGACTAGATCTAGGAAGAAATGTGTATTAAAAAAACCCCACAAACAGAAAGTGATGTTAAATATATCTTATGTAACAGCAAATTAGTAAAGTATAGGAAGAATTAGGTTTGTGAGATACATATGTAAAACTTAAATGCCCCAGTTTTCTTACCTGTTATTCAATTCCACAGTAGAGCTATGTACTAACTTCACTTTCCCTCCAGGAACTAAACCTAAAATTATAAAAAATTATTATTTGAACTGATTTAAGAACTTTGCATTAAAAAAAAAATGCAATCAATAAATTAAATTGTAAGGTAATAAGTAAAATGATATTTCATAATTAAATTGTTTACTGCAGATACAGCCTTTGATATGTAAGAATCTTACATCATTTACAACTATTTTCTTCAGAATTCAAATCTGAAGAGTTACAATCTTTGACAGAAATAGAAACATAGTTACATGCTTCTTTTTCAGCACTCTGTAAGACCCAATTCTAGCAATGGTTAAAATGCACATTTATGTTACTTGGATCTTTGACAATAAATTATAGTAATGAGATGCTGCAATAATGCATCCATAAAGTTGGTCCATGTTACTTGTTAGTAGAGAACAACATAAGTAATTCAAATCCTTCAAAGACAAGAATTTCTTGAAGAGGAAAAAAATTTTACTGCTGGTTGCAGTAAAACTGCGTCAACAGATGACCACAGCTTTAAAATGTACCTCTCCACAGACATAATACCCAGCTTTAGCAGCTTAATATAGCCTGACATTGCACATGAGCTTATAGAAACTGATCAAAAATTCTAGTTTGCTGGCATTACTTCATTGATTATTTATGTATTTTCAAATGTATAAGGATTTTAGCCACAGCCTTTTCCAGTCAGGGATGCACGTAAGTGTAAATTTGTTTGAAGAACAAAGAATGCAATTTTCTTCATTTACATAACTCAAAAAGGGCTGAATGGACTTAGTTCTGTTTTCTCACAGAAAATTTTTCTCACACTAAATTAAGTATCTTACCTAAAAAAGAGCTTTCAGGACAATTCTCACAATGGAGACACATTCAACAACAAAAGCATTATAACAGGTTTGGTTAAAACTAAAGTACAAAGAGGAGGACCAA
The DNA here is from genome assembly GCA_013397755.1 of Cnemophilus loriae. Taxonomy (NCBI): domain Eukaryota; kingdom Metazoa; phylum Chordata; class Aves; order Passeriformes; family Corvidae; genus Cnemophilus; species Cnemophilus loriae. The sequence goes on along the minus strand of VZTF01001612.1, from coordinate 3,995,770 downwards.
AGACATAGAATCTCATATTCTTTGAAAAAAATGCTGTTGACAACACAGAAAACTGCTTTGACATTGTAGGAAATGTGGCTGTCTAGTGGCAAGTACCAATACAGAATTCGCAGGTGAGATTTAGATAGCAGTGAAAATGATTCTCATTGTACCTAACCAATAACCCCAAACATCAGCTACGAACTATTCATAATTAATCTTTTCCTCAGTAATTTTGCCTTCTTCTAAACTACTTCGTGGCATCATTGACTCTTCCTCTCTCTTTTAACTTTATAGTCTCAAAACTGGAGCATTTTATTCTACCTCTAATGTGCAGTACTCACCTAAGTCAGTTTGTGAACCAGCTAGATCCACTTTTTGTAATTCAACAACTACCTGCAAAGACAATATTTATCATTAATAAACAATCAATATTTACCAGACTTCAAAGTTTTTTAACAAGTTGTAATAGTAAGTAATAACTCTAAAGGACTGTTTGGAGAGGCAGGTCTAACATTACAATGATTAGAGGTAGATTCTCTGTTCCCTGTCAATGTCTGCAATTCTAAAAACAGCTTCACATGCCTGCTGGATGTTCCCTGATGGAAAGCAGAATATGGAAAGCTACATTCTACACTTAATTGCTAGTTAGCATCTTGTTGGTTTGGCCAGTCACAAAAATCTCCATCCTAAACAAGGAATTGTAACACATTCCCTGTGCTTTGAGCTATACACAATTATGAAATAAAAAGGGTAGATCATTTGGCGTGAATTTGTTGCTACTAAAGTTACTAAAGTAACTAAAATTAAGGCCTTAAGGAACTTGATTACTGACACAGAAGTGAAATAATTTTATCCCCTATTATTCATTATTTTGGCCCAGCAGCTGGGCCAAAGCTGCATCAGGTAAAAAACCACGGAAAACGTGATAGAAGAGTTGTCAGGACAGTAATTAAGAGCAGCAGACCTGGTGCTTTCCTGACCATCATGTTTTAGGCAATGAAATCTTATCCTCTGATTTTGACTTTTTATCCTTGAACATTTGTTTTATATAAATGATTAATTTAATTTCTCCCCTACATTCAGTACAGTCTCTGACACCACTGCGATTCTAAAATAAAGTAGGTGGGTGAAAGAGGACTGAGGACTATTAATCGACTACTGGAAATATGTGAACATATTTTTATGAAGCAAAACTACTGATTGCCTTTTTTCATGAATTCATGTACCTGTTAATACTTTTGCCTAAAGATAACATTAGGGAGTCAGGTCAAAACTTTTAAGAAATCCAACAGAATGGTTAGTGTATGTACTTTTCAGGAAGGCAGTTCTCATCAGAAATTCTGAATTTGGGTTGTTATATTTGAAGTATTTTATTACACATTATACTCTCTCTTTTCATACATACATTACTCACCCACATATTGAGGATTCCATTTTCATCCATAGAAGCTATCTGAAATGGAGGGCCTGACATTTCTATGGAAGGAATGGCAACAATTTATATTCATACACTGACCTTCCTCCTGAACAATATCGAAGGATTTGAAACATTTCCTGCATTAATACATCCTCTGAAACTTCTACAATTCTCTCAGCTGCATAAAAAGGGAAAATGCCCTAATTCTACCAAAGGAAAAAAAAGGCATGAAACTTTCTTTACCAACAGGGTGGTCAAATATCGGAGCAGGCAGAGAGGTAGTCAATGCCCCAGGCCTGTCAGTGTTGAGGAGGCAATTGCACAATGCCCTTAACATGTTTTAACGTGGTCAGCCCCAAAGTGATCAGGCAGTTGGACTGAATGATCCTTGTTGGTCCTTTCCAACTCAAACAGCCTGTTCTAGATCTCTTTCTATTCCAGTATGTGCAGTTTGTCCTACCAGAAAGGCAGATGATCTCAGTCTGCATCTTTTTTAAAACGTCTGGATTCTGCACGGACTTTGGAAGGGAACATAAAGTGAAACAGATGAAATCTTGTAAAACCTGCAATATGCAGCACATTTCTTCAAACCACTATAGATTTCAAAGTACAAATCTGCAATGGAAGTGATAATGTCTTCCCTAGCACGCTGTCTGAGAATTTGAGGATGTGAGGATTAGAGCTTCTTTGTAAAGGTTGGTCCTTAAAAGAACAGGCAAAAGGCACAGGAAAAACCACCAATTACAGCCACACATTTTAAGTGCTTTCAGATATAAGCAAGTTGCTCCACTGACTCAGACAGGGATTTTTTTGGACATTAGAGAAGCACTAAGACACTTCCAAAGGCATTTTTTGAGTGATAACTTGTTTTATCATGGAAATATTGTCTGGAAAACAGACATTATAACAAGCACACACCCACATCTGATGAGAAGCTGCATTGAATGAACATTACATAACAAGGAGAACAGAAAACAAACATGAATGTTGCATAAAATTGATACTACAAACAACCTAAGAGGCCGACTGGGATTATAAACTGGATTTTGGCTATGATATATTTGTTTCACTAGATACCTAAAGAAAGACTCGGATGTATTGATGCTTAGAAGAGCAGCTCACATACCCTCCTGATAAGAGATACTTGAGAGCCCATAACTGTGGTCTCTGTTGAGAGAAGTTGAGACAGGTTCCACTGCCAGTATAGGAGAGGTGTGGTTTACTGAGTTTAGAAGGCCATCTGTAAGTAAGGATAATGAAGGTTAAACATAGTCTTTTCCACAAAAAACAACAACAAAATCTTAATCACTTTTCAACTTATGGCAGAATGATGACTACAAAGCAAGAATGGCAAATAATGAACTTTGCCCAAGTCTCAAATACAATACTGCAAACTGTTTGCTAAATTAACAAAATACTACTAGATAAATCAATGTTTCAATATTTCTATTCACTTCTCATTTTCCAAATGACTGATGCACCATTTATGCCTCCATACCAGACATTTCATTAAAATCTGCCATTTCAGGGTTAGCATGGAAAGAATTATTTCAAGCTCCACAAACAACAGGGGTAGAAATAAATCACTGTTTACTATAGAAGAAGACAAAATTGAAGAAAAATAACTCTTAATAGAAAGTATCCTGAAAAATCTTGAAACAAAGTATTTAGCACAAGAAAAGATGTATTTACCCTTTAATAACATTTTAAGGCAAATGTGTGTTTAGAGTAATTTCAATGTGTGTTCTTTGTCAGATACTCATGATTTCTGGACTTGCCCTGTGCACTGAACTTAATCTCATTTAAGGCTGAAGGCATTAAAGCTTCCTAAGTATCCAGCATTAAACCTGCCTGCTTACATAAGCAACTACATGAAACTGTACACATACATTTGAGTACCAGTGTGCAACACAAGACCCAGCATCTTTGACTACTAAAAAAAAAAAGTCTATCTACAATCAACTACTGTTTACTTTTACGTGGCTGCTGCCATTAGAAACACTTGTGAAGAAAAGAGGATTTTGTGAATGTGTGTAGTGGGTTGTTTTAGAAAAATAATAGTACCACAGCCAAAGTTAAATCAGAAAATCATAGCATGGTTTGGGCTGGAAGGGATATTAAAGATCATCTCGTTCCAACCCCCAGCCGTGGACAGGGATACCTTCCACTGGACCAGGTTGCCCAGAGCCCCATCCAGCCTGGCCTTGAACACTTCCAGGGACGGGGCATCCACAACTTCTGTGGGCAACCTGTGCCAGTGCCTCACCACTCTCACAGGAAAAAATGTCTTCTTAATAACTAACCTAAACCTACACTCCTTCAGACTATGTTCATTCCCCCTTGTCCTGTCCCTACATGGTCGTGTTAAATGGTAGCACCTGCACATATGCACAAAAAGGGAAAAATACATAAAGAAGGAGTTGTTTTGAAATAATAAAATTATTTACAAAACTATTGCTATATGTTATTCTTCACTCTAGGCTATGTTGCACGAACATTATGAAAACATCAAGACTCAGGTGACAATTTCACTGTGCACAAAGTTACTGACCAGGATGAACAGATGCTCACCTGTGGAAAATGTGGGAACTCGAAATGTCCACTCAGTTTCACTGATCATCATACAAGGGTGCATTCTTGAGTCTTCTCGAAGATCCCACACCAACAATGAACCATCTACTGTTCCAGCAAAAACTAATGTTGCTTTAGTGGGACTAAAGCAGCAACACATCACCTATTAAACAGTAAAAATATGCAGGGTTGATATTATAATAAAGGTCAATGATTTGATGAGCCTGAAATAGGTTTGTGAGCATGTAAACCCCGAAAACACAGATTACATGTGTTTATGGCAGAAGGGCGATCTATTTTAAAAGGGAGGTAAGATACAAGACTTTCAGTAGGCCTTCCCTTTTCAAAACAATTGCTGTGTAATCTGCATCTACTGCCACAAAGCTGAAGGGGCTGACTCAGCTGTATGGGAATGATGAGGAGAGAGAAGTCCTAACAAAATCTGAACCAGATGTTTTACTTCCATTCACTCTTCAACCATGAAATAGAGTCAAAACTAAACAATCAAAACAAACAACAAAACACCATGACCATCACTACCATCTGGTTCTGGAGCTCAGAATAGAATGAGAATAGTGCTTTGTTCACTAGGCTCAAATGTGTTTCTCAGAAGATAGAAGATGGCATACTTTGCAGCAAGAAAAAAAAAGACCCCAAGTAAAAATAAAACCTTTAAATAAAGTCTTGTAATTGATGGGCAAATATACAATGTTATTAAAACATACCTCTGAATCACATATTAAAACTTTCTGAGGACTGGAGGGCTGCCAGATGTTCCAAACACATATGAGGCTCTTTCTGCTCAGCAAACCTACACCTGCCTTTTCAGGTAATCCATGAACAGAAAGCAGTGTCTGCCTCTGAACTTGAGAGACATATAAGCAGGGTATTTTTCGGTCTAAACCATCAAAAAAAAAAGCCAAGAAAGAAAAGCATTAAATGAAAAAGCAAACTCACTGCGGATGAAAAAGCATATTTAGCTGCCATAGCAACAAATAAAGAAACTACGATGCAATTGTGAAGAATATTTCTAGTAACACTGTGCTGCTTTTGAAGCTATACAATCAAAAAGGAGGGACTAGAGAAGGCATCCAAAATATTAGAAGTGGAAAGCAAAAAGGAAGACAGCCAGGAAATTAATAGAATAATTATTCTGGGCATAAGCAAGCCAATCTGATCTGATGTCAGCATATATACTGAAAATTAAACTGAGTCTCAAACAGGAAACAGCACAGGCCAGGCTTTTTCTGTTTCATCTCATGTGTTCATGTTAGGTGATGCAGGGTTCTGTATTATAATAGGCCTTCCTAACATAATTACAGATGCTCTATTTTTCACTTTTCTTTTCATCTGAGCAGCTACTGTTTATATGGAGAAGACATAATTGTTTTTGAAATATATCAGGCTACAGTGTCCCTGTTCAATAACCTGCCTTTATTTGTAACTTTGGCCCTGCTGTCAGCATAAAGAGCCCAAACTAAATTACACCCCTTGGGATGGCCCAACAACACTGACAAGAAATTACACACATCATATTAATTGCTGGCTTTATTTCTGGAAGGAATAGATGGAATATATTTCTTGTAAGATGCTCTGATGTTCCCTATGTGAAACCAATCTGCACAGAGTTCCAGCAAGATCAGCGCAATTAAAAGGAAAGTGGGGTTTACATCATCTGTATATCCTGATATGTGCTGTTTGCACAGTAATGACAAAGAACATGGTACTTCGCATAAGAAAGAAGAGTTCACTCTGTACACTAAAAGGTGTAGAATAAAGTTCCCTTACCATGGAGGAATGGCTGGTTAGTATTTAACTGGAAACAGCTATCACTAATAGACAGACTGGTTTGTCGAGATCTTAGTTTCCTGGGTTGTGTTGCAACTTGATCTTCCTCTAGCAAAACAGCAATCACCTTTCAAACATAATTACATTTATAGAAATAAAAGGGTCATCTTATCTTTCGGCTTTGCTATTTGTAGCTTTCTAAAGTTATGTGGATTAATTTCATAAAACTTTATCAAGTGTCTTATTAATTTTGTAACTTTGCAAATACAGCTTTACAGACATAAAAGTTGCACAGCTCTGATTCCATTCCTTTGCAGAGAGATCATTCTCTTTGATAACAAGTATTATTTAAGTAATTTATTTAAATTAGTCAGAACAAGAACTGTAAGTGATCTATCACACTGTATACTTATGCACACAGCTCATAAGGGATATTAAGGATATAAGTGTACCTGGCAAGCAGACCGGAGAAAATTTGCTAATCTTTGTGAATCGATTTTAGGCTTTGGAGCTCCATTCACTGATGTATCCTGGCTGTTTACGGGACCTATGAAAAACAGAAAAACGAAAAACCAAACTTGAAGCTTCAAAAGGGAATCAGTTAAGAAAAGTATAAGGACAACTTAATTTTTAAGCAGGAGGAGAGTGGCAGGAATCAACTTATCTTCAACAGAAATAACAGCGTTGAAGAACAAGATCTGTTGGAGACTCATCTTTGCTGCCAACAGAAACATCAAGCCAGAAGGAAAAACTATTTCTGCCACTTATTTTTCATACCTTCCACATGAGGATTCAGAGTGCCTATGTCAGCTTGCTATCAATGCAGCCTGCCACTCTACAGATTCTCACAAGTAAAATACCAAAGAGAAAGTTTACATGACATGCACTCATCCACAAGTGACTAAGATTAAAACGTTCTTCACCTCCAGATACAAGGGCAGTTTCTCCTGGATGCTGTGTCCATTTCTCCAATGTCTCAACTACTTCAGTCTGAATGTCTCTATCAAGATTGTCCTCATTACACTGAACATAGGCCTAAAGTAGAAAGAGAAAATTATCAATATATGGGTGACACAGCTAAGAATGACAGCACATAACTGAATAGAATTTAGTAATTTTAAAACTGAAATTTAAAGCTCAATCTCTTCTGTTTGTAAATTCAGACCTGAGCATACTGACACACTGTCACTATTTCATGCATGCACATTTTATCACATTTCACTCCAGAGTGCTAAATAATTGCAAAAGTACAGAATGTCTTCCATGATGTGTAAACATCAAACCCAGCATATTTGGGGACACTGAGCCACAGACAGGCAGAAAGCCCTTTAGAAAATGGGGAAGGAAAATGAGAGAGTCCTCTCCTAATACAGAAAGGAAATGGCCTGTCAGGCCAAAAGTTTCGAGATCATTGCTTTATGGTAATTGAGGCTTAGAGATTAATATTATCAATTTATTACTTTATGTCCTGGTAGCTTTAGCAACTTTATTTTGTAAGGAAAATTATTTTCCAGAAGGAAAATCAGCACTTTGAGGATTTAAATATTACTATGTATTTGTTACATACCTGCTTAGTGTTCATTTTCCCAAAATTCCTGATATACATGTCATACTCATTGACAGGGGGCAAATCCAGTAATGAAAAACTAATTGAGAAATCCAGGTCAATTAGTGGGAGAAGTTCTGAACTCCGTTTTCTTTAGGATGAATTATGAGAGAGAAACACAAGAATGGTTAAGACCAAGTATTTGGTATTCCTAAAGAAAAACAACCTGATTTTGTATCTAACAATCCTTTAATCTATGGGAATTGAAATTGTACCGAAATTAATCAGCAGACAAAAATATATTAATAGAAATACACAGAATATTGTTATGAGTTTATGTTATGCTGAGATAATGATCATATTTGAAAATGCAATACTAATTGCAAATGGCAAACTTAACATAGTTTATTACTAAAGCCAAACTATCAAAAGCTCAGCAGATTATCCTGCCTAAGTATTCCAAAGCTGTTCTGTGAGGTAATAGATGAATGTCTCTTTCTTCTACAGCTGGGACAATGGATAAAAATTCTCCTAAATTCATTTTATTAACACATCACTCATATGTGTACATGCTTTATAAAGATCTTCTATAATATCCTATCTTTGTTAGACATATGCAAATGTATTTTGAACGACCTCCACTGGTAATAGACTGAACTTGCACCTCTTTACATCACCAGGGAAACAAATAATATTAGCAGCAATCCTAAAATACATTTTAAATATATACATGAAATGAATTTGCTGCAGATTCATAACCTGTCCAAGAGGACATAGATGCTGACCTCTTGGCCTAACAGGAGGCCCTGAAAAAAATCATCAGTTACTGGACAACTGGACTTGGTCTAAACTGTAACAGAGTCTCGAGATTGAGGAAGATTGTGCATTTTGCCAGTTGCATTTTTGTCTCGAGTAAGATTAGCACATTGTACAGGATTTGAGATAGCTAAATCTCTTTTTCCTATGAAATGCCAAATCTTTCCACCTTTCTAAATTCCCCTGTTGGAATGATAAAAAGTAACTCAACTGTCTTATCCATCTTCCCTCAATTCTTTTATTTTCTGCCTACGTTAATTCTTAATTTTCTTATTTTTGCTCACAAATAAATCTATATTTTGATTCTTAACTGGAAAGCTAGTTTACCTTCATATACTGTATCTTACTTTGTCAAGTAAAAAACCATGATAAACTTATTATCATCAGCTACAAAGAGATTCTTATCATTCCACTTGTATGGATGTATGGATAAGAAAAAGACTGACAGTCTTTGTCACAATTCACACAACTATCTATCTGCTTTAATGCCATAAAGCTGTTAAGATATTTCATTTTAAGAGTGAGTTAAAGTTAAGTTTTAAGAGTTAAGTTAGAGTTAAGTTTTAAGAACTGCTTGAATTACACAGAGATGTCTGCTTACAAGTCAGTTCCAGGCTCTTCCTGTAGTACAGTGTTTGAAAATCAGACCATTTTTGCAGTCTCCCTTTCTCTCTCTTGCAGGTTTTTTTAATGTACTTAAAAGCAATTCATAAATACAAACCAGATACAATTATGGATCTCTAGCAATTCCATATCTAAACAGTCTTGCAGATGCATATTCTAGTTACAGCTTCTTCTCAGTAAGATGGTATTTGAAAAGGGAAAAGACTAGAGCAACAAGAGCTAGAATTTCATCAGTATTTTAAACTGAATTTTTCTTTATGCATGAGGACAATTTTCACATCTCTTTTTTGCTACTTGATGACATCAATTGCATATTCTTACCCACGTTTTACTTTAACTTGTGCTTCCTAATGTATCACCTCTTCAAAAACATTGGCATAGATTGCTGAGATCTAACTCAAACATACGAAAGTTCCTTACTAGTTACAAATCTTAATGATACATGCAGACAAATCCTTAAAATAAACTAATAAGCTTATATTTATAATTTACAACTCCCAAGTGCCACAACTTATTTATGGGAAGCTTTCAGTCTATTTACTGGTAGAAATGTATTATCACAGCATCAAATTCCACAACCCCTTCCTCTTCCCATGAAGATGCTCGTTATCTTCACAGGCTGTGTATGTTGTTAGCATGCACACAGAGTTATAAACATAGTCATAATCAGTCATGGTACATAATCAGCAGAGGCTGACAAACATTCCAGAAGGCAATTCTTCAGAGGTGCCTTCCCGAGTTTCTTAATCTGTCTCTACTGTCTAGGGAGGAAGCCTAGACAATGAACTTGTGTAAAATTTGAGTATATAATTTCAGGCAATGTGGAATTAATGTTAAATTATTATGTTTATATTAATGTTAATCGGGCAATGTTAAATACCTTAGACAATAAAATCTCCCTTATGTGAAAATTAGCTACTGATGGGCAGCCATGAAACAGTGGAATCTGGTATTAACAATAACATTTAATAATCTTCCTTTCTGCATCCAAACATTATAACAGAAAATTGGAGATATATACAGTGCTTCAGACAAATCTGGAGCTCCTGGCAAGTTCTACAAAAAGCAGGCATCAATTTTTTCCTTTAAAATACAGAGATGTTTTAGGTATCTCAAATCTAGATCAATTTTAGATCAGTAATAACATGTTTTTACAGCAATTGATGTTATCCCTGAAAGGGGATGTGCTATTTTGGCAACTATATGCACCATGTATTCTTGATTATTTCAAGAAATTACAGTTCTGCAGAGACCTGATAGTAGCTAAAAGGCTTGCTTTTTAGCACTTTAAGTCAATATCTAATTACATGACTGAAGCATTAGACAAAGAAATTACAATCCTGGCAATTTGTTCTGTAATAAAATGATGCACATAAACTGATACATAGATGCATTTCTCTTATAAAATGACACATAGCAATACCTGCAAATTATATTTACTTAAGAACCAATTACTGCTAGTTAATAAAATATTTGATTCCATAAGCCTAGAGTTTATAAACTTCACGTATTTCAAATATGACAGAAAAAAATACATCTCACATAGTGAGCTGCCATTTTGTGTGGATTATTTAAAATACACTTACTTCTGCTTACTGGCCATACTTCGGCTGCTTTGTCGCTGGTTTGCCATTTGGAAATCCATGAATATTCCACAAAAAGAGCTTCTGACAGAAGAATCTTGGCTTTCTGTGATATTGTAAAACACAGTGTTACAGTTCACACTTAAAAGGGCATGAAAATGTTAAGCAGTAAGTCTAAAAAGCAGATTTGTTACAACACAGCTACTAAAAGTTCCTGGCTCACATGTTACACAAAGTGCTCCATCACCATTTTCAGTACAATGCATTTACCATCAGTAATGGGCCAGCATATGGCCCTTACAATGGTTCTTTATCAATCAATTCAAAATGACTGACCATTGTAATTTTTACTTTAGAAGACTGATGCAAAAAGTAACTTTCTTTCTCTTGCCATCAGCCGGTCCCTTGTTTCCCTGTGTACAGTAAAATGCTCTATGATGAATTCTAAAAATTGTATTAAAGCCACACAGAGTTGACCATGTGCACACTATACTTCTGAGTAAGAACTCATCATGCTTTTAAACTTACAAAAATAATTACCAGACTGATCAACCACCATTTTAAGCAAACGAGATCAAAAGTTCATCAAAAAAAAGAATGTGTTGTGTAATTAAGAATAAAGCACCAAGTGCTACAATTCTGAAATTTAAAAATCTTTATTGATTCTGTATTGTTCATTAGAAAAATAATAATTGTATAAATCTTCTGCAAGAATAAATTCACATTACAGTATACTGGTTCTGACTGCAATGACCATTAACTGAAAATCTATTGACAGAATCAGAGACTCTTCTAGGCTCGAAAAGACCTTTAAGAGATACTGTAAAGAGTTACAGAAATTCCATGCTATTGTTCCATGACTGTACTAACTTTGTATGAACCACACTAAAAACCTATTAAATATTCTTTTTCACAATGATTCTATATGGTTGTTCACTTCAATGCAGGCTGCAAAGGAGAACCACAACTGTAATTAAATAAGCAGCTCTGGCACTCACAGGTATCAGATCAACTGAATGCCAGACATTTCAGAAAGAACCTGCATTTAAAAGTGATAAAGTGCTATAAATTCGAGTTGTATTGATATTTTTCTTGCCTCCCCTCACAGAACAGTTGCTTCAACTTTGTTTAAAAGAAAAAGGTGAATTTAATGCCAGCGGAAGCCCCAAACTGTTCCAGCACTCCTCAAGTTTTCAAAATCCAGGCTCTCATATGTTCCTCTTACCCAAAATAAGACATATTAAATGCCAGTCTGTACATTTTTATATTTCACAATTTAAATGATTAGTAATGCCTATGAATCATTTAGTAATGTGGACATTACAGTGCTTGCCACAAATCCACATGAGTCATCCAGAGGACCAGATTTTGGTCTTTAGGCAGACTTCTAGAAAAGTGGCCTGCTGACTTGTAAGTTGTATGTGTTACTCATACATTTAATAAAAAAACGCTGGTATCTAGTCACATACCCATGACTGGTTCCTTTTTTTCATTTTCCAGTTTCTTTGGCGATGGAGTAAAAATTCTATCATTTTCTGCAGTAATTGCTCTTTGAATTTCTTCAATTTCTGATGTTCTAGAAAATTTAACCTCTTTTAGGTTTTCTTCTGCATCTCCTTCTTCACCACTTTCGTCTTCATCATCTTCAAAATCATCTTCATAGTCCTTTGAAAGTAACAGAACTTTCAATACTTAGTAAACACAGCCTCTAGATGTATTTTTCGAAATCTTTTACACAAATTATAAAATGGTGTCAAAATAAAAACCTCATACAGATGGCTATAAATCCTCTGACTGAAAGGCATTCTAAAATAACTGACAGAAAGAAAATGGCATCTCTTGGTTGTGCAGTAATTTTAATCAAGAGAAGATAATCTCAGTGTTGTTCTACAGTGCCCAATATAGCTTTTTTTTTAATATCCTAAAGTAGACACTATATGTTTATGTGAATTATGTGTTCAGTGGCATAAATGTTTCAGGGATGAAGTTGTTTATTTAACAGTTTTAATTCAAGCTGTCCTTTAATGGCAGGCTCACATTTAATTAACTGCCACACTCCCTGTCCATGCCTAAGGGTCGTCCTTTAACAAATTCTCTAAGAGAATTTAAGGCAATTCATGTCATGCTAAAATAATCATCTAACACATATAATATGAACAACTCTTAAATGTACTTATTTCTCTTCACTGAATAGTAAAGGGCTACTACAGTGACCAGCTCAACAGTAGAAATCATCACTCCTGACATGAGTGGAGATTAATTCTACCCTCACTGAACAAAGATGATTCTAGTTCAGTTCACAATGAAAGCACATCCAGCACACTCTTGTATCCTAATAACTTTAAAGTAGACAAAAGAGAGCTAAAAATAGAGAGTTCAATTAAACAAATTGATTAAGCGAATGCTGTGTGACAATACCTTTTTTCCTTCCGATATTTTTCAATGATAAACAAACAGGCTTTTTTTATTTTTTACCTGAAATTATTAGCTCTGATTATTTAAACAATTCAGCATTTTTCACAAAAAGTCATTTAAATAATTGAAATCCAGAAAGGCAGAGAAAACATTTTGTGAACACTCCAACTCAAAACGCAAAGTTGGTTCCCAACCTCTGATGAAAACTAACCAAATATATAGCAGAGAGTTTCTACATAACATTTTAATTACTCACTACTTACTGTTACCCAAATTAAGGTCACTGTCACCAAAAAAATAACGAAAAACCATGGAATAGCCTGTTTATTTCTGTGAACAAAGTTATTCTCTATTTTGATACTTAAGAATTACTTCAGACAGACAACTGTATATTTTTACTTACTTCAAAGTCATCTTCATAATTTGTTGAAAAATCATCAAGTCCTGTGTCTGGATTAGAGATGTGTGTATCTTTCATTTCCTAAATGAGAAAAATATATGAAACTGTTAAATAATCTCGCAAAAAAAATCTTTTGTCTGCCAAATCTTAGCATACAATAGATTAATAGTTGTTGTTCTCAGGTATTTATACATTTTCAAGCAAACATATAGCATACAGTTCATACAGATAAATAAAAATATATTATCAAGTGAAAATTACTGAATTAAACTAATAGTACAGGAAGAAAAACAGAACTCAACCTTATCTTGGGAAGACCAACTGTTTTTCTACCAGTATTTTTATTGGAAAAACATAAAAACTGCTGTGTTGCCTACAATTTCATTGATGGTGTAACAACAAAATAAGATTGCCCTACCCTTTTGAGAACTAGACAAAATTATCCCTACACCTAAGTTACGCTGGGGGACTCAACCTGTTAATAAAATATTGCAAATGTTGCAACCAGGAAAGTTGCTGTAAATAAATGGCATTATTTTAATCAAGTTAATAATCTAAAGAAAGGAAATGTATTTGAAGTTCTTGCAGGGATACCATAAATCTTATTCCATAAAATAAATAAAGTAGAGGATTCAATGTCAGCAAAATTATTTACGTATAAAAAATGATCTTATTGTCCTGTTGTATCCATATCTCTGCTTTCCTGGTTTCAACATTTGCACTATTTTATTAACAGATTGAATCCCTCAGCATAACTCAGGTTGTGAGAAATTTCTCTGATTTGTTCTGCCTGCAAGGCTGAAGGTACTCAGCAGTAATTAATTCATATAGTTTAATTCATGTAATTTTTTTAGAAAACCTTATTCCATTTAGTCAGACACCTTCAGTAACACACAAAGGTGAATCTATTAGCTATTAGGCTACTTTGAAGTCTTTATTATCTTACTATAATCATCTCAGAGTATGCCTACAGAGCTGTCAGCTTTATTAATAACACAGATGTGTACAACATTGCATCTGTTACACATGCAGTTTTTACACACTAAAAACCTCCACCTGTCAGTAGTTCTCTGGCTTCCTACTTTAAAGAATTTATAGAGAAAAAATATATATTGTCAATACCAAGCAGGATTAGGAAGTTATGCTGGAATATCTGGAAGGCTGTGGCATTTGGAGCAACAAATATACAAAAAAAAAAAAATCAACAACATAAAATGCAAACCCCTGGAATTTGATTTAATTCTCCCTATTGAGTCAGGTCTTAAACAGGAATTTCACCCTCCTAGGTTGCCTCCTATTGCCAATGAAGACAGAGAAGATAATGGAAAAGGAGACCAAATATAAAAGGACAGAACTGCCTATTTCTCTCCACAAACTACAAATGAGATTTAGCTCCTCACCACAGCCAATTCACACTTAAAGATAAGCTGAATCAAACAGCTGTAAGTATCACAAATGTTTTTAAAATTTTTATGGTAGAGATCGGCTGTGTCTGCACAGACTGTTCCAAATAAACCCAAGTCTATATAGCTTCAGACTTGCTGAAAATTTGGTTCTGTCTGCAACTGTCCACTTAAAAATATTAAAATAACTTAAATAACTTCAAAATATAAAAATAATTTCCTCTTCCTTAGTTTTACCTCTTGTCTTGTGTCCGTCTCCTCTTTTTCAAGGAGTTTCCCTTTATCTTTTACAGTCCTATTCAAAAAAGAGAACAACAATTTGATTGGTTAACTCATATGAAAGCAGTTCTGTTTCAGTTTTGTTTTCTGGGGATTTTGTTTGGTTTAGAAAAAGGAAAAGGAAAAAACAGTTGGAAATTTCCAATTAACTGAAATATTTCTACAAGTATTTTCATAGATCTTTATGATACAAAAGGATGATGAAACAATCAAGTGATTAACCAGCAAAGAATTCAGAAACTTTGTCCAAATTTAACACCTATAATTGCATCAAAAGGTCAGAAAAAGTAGTGAGGGAGAAAAATTTATAAACCCACACATTTATTACTTGTATGAATATCTGCAGCAAATCAGAGATCAAGACTACGTTGGTGCAATATGCTCAAAAGCTATAAAATCAAAGACTGATTTCAAACCTGTTTTTTCATTCAGGGGTCTTATTTATGAGGACAATACAATCAGAGTCAGAGAGCAGGAGCAAATCAACAACAAGCTTTGCTCCTTAATAGTCTATTTGATTATTTTATAAGTAGAGAGTGTCAGACTTCAAGAAGACAATATTTTTACTTCTTATGTGACTATTTGTATACACTGCTGTTGGGATTGACAAACATAGGAAAAGGCAATAATAAAAATCAAAATTTGGCTGGATCCTGTCATAACAAATTGGAGTGATTCAACATTAACAGTGCTTGAAGCTGAACCAGGGTTGCAGGACATCTCACTAAACCATACTGCCTTCCCTGCCATTCAGGAATGGCTAAACTCTTCTTTCCCAGCTCTGCACAAACAATGACTCAGCCACAACCCCAGCAGCAACAGCTTCAAGTATTGCCTGAATATTCAGCACTGCTGACACAGCTGAGTGCTGCTGCCAGGTAGCATCCCAACATGTTTATTCTGAAATATTTCATTTCTTTCTTTTGCACAGGAATACACTTTCACAAATTCACTTCAGCCAAAGTGGTCTGTCTCATGCTTAACATTAGTAATACTCAGCCAACACCGGTAGTGATTTCACTGCCAGAGTCCCCAGAAGCAAACATCCCAGACTTGTATTGAGCCAAGAAGCTAAACTAGGGTTTAAGAGTGAGAATTGCATTCAACAATGTACCCAGAGAATCAGACTTCGAAAAGTTGTATAAGACTTTCACAAGGCTCGAGTATTAAAGAATTCAGAGAACTAGAATATACAGGAAACTACTGTAAGATTTATATTTGCTAGTAATAGAACTTAGAAATATAATCCTGAAATTTAACTGATCCTGCTGAGGGTATGTGGACCTTTCCCTTTTATATTCAACTGCAAACTTGCTGTATATATAAATATAATGTTCCAGACACCATCTGGGATTGGAACTGAGTACTGATATTCCAATTAAATTAAACAACATGAAAGAGTCCTATGTAGTTCATCATGAACCTTACATGTGTCCACATGACTACATAGTGAATTTTCAGGTGGTAAAATACAGCATTTCTGTCTCCCAAACTAAGTGCCCAGATTAATATATATGTATTGTACAAGGACTGCAAAATATCTCTTGCTACCCTGCTGTAGAAAAATAATTAAGGGAATACAAATACATACATTTTTATCTGAATCACCTTAGAGGCAACACCCATTTTTTTTTTTTTAATTTCTATTGTATTGGGCCTGCAAAAAAAAATTATATTAACCCTAGATATGTGAGATTAAGAATTTATGCTTACTGGTTTGGTGTTGACTGAATCTTAGTAGACACCATCTAGTATGTAATTATTTTAAATCTCTGAATGTACCTTACAAGCTGATGGCTCATTTCTTCTTGAATCCTCTCCTCCTTTTTGTATTCACTGTTCTGTAACAGAAGTCACAATATCCATGAGTCAGAAATGCTGGGAGGGAATATGTATATAAACCTGTATTAGTAGTACTCTTATCAAATAGTAAAAAGGTTGCTAATTAATTGTTTCAATTACAGACTATTTTTTATTTCAGTCATTGCTTGTAAGATATTCTGAAAAACTGGCAGTGGCTAAGGGCTGACCTTGGAAGGCTGTGGTCAGCCTGTTCCAAAAAATGAGATTTTAACAGTGTGTACCACAACTCACATGAACTGGACCCAGGGACAGAGAACAGTCTCAGGCACTTCTAAACTCCAGTAGAGCAACTTGACTCTTAAATTCTGTATTATGAAGGTTTGCCTAGGTTTGGAAATGTGTTCAATAGGTTGCTTAAGACAAAGGTCTGTCTCTATCCAGAAACAGAAAACAAAATACAGCTCTGGGACAGAAGCATCAGTGCGTATGTTCTCTAACAGATACCCGAGTAAATTTCCAAGGAAGTCAAACATAGAGCAAGCCCCTGGTAGACTTTTGTTGTCTGCTGCAGACAGTCAGTTACACGAATCACTCACAAAGGGCCCCTACACTGAAAATGACTCATATTGTCACTAGAAAATGTGTTTCTGCACTTTTATTTCAGAAGCTTGTACATCTTCACTATTTAGGCAGCAGAAGAAACTGCCCTAGACCATCTCAACTGCTGTTTGTGTCATAAAATCTATTTGATTTAAAGAGTTAAAAATTACTAGAGATTCCTTCTCTCAGTCTTGTAGAATGAATACTTATAAAAATCAGTAAAAAATGACAATTTTTTTATTAAGTCCCTAGGATATAACATCATGCTCCATATTAGAAACATAAAAGACATTCTATGGCTTCAGAAGTAGAGACAAAGCCCACAGATATAACTGATCTATATTCATGTGCCTACTTATGAGTTGGATAGCTGTGCTCCCTTCATAGACAACATAAAAGTAGCTTCTATTAAAATCATACATTTTTCTATAAAGGCAGCCAATAAACTTTGATGGACCTCAAGCCTTATGACATCTCCACTTCGAAGTGCTTGCAAAAATTTCAAAAGTCATAGCAAGAAAGAATTTTAGGAATAAAAGACGTTTCTAACATATAGACAATTTTTTTGTGTAAATTTTATGGAAGGAATCAATTCTGAATTAGCATACTTAAATGCAGATGTAGTGTTTTCATCTACCATTTTAGCATCAAATTTCAGAAAATGTTGACTTAAAATCCTAGTATTTTTATCATTCCCCTATTGACAATATATCAATAATTAAAGTAACTGATAAGGTAATGTTTTTACAAAACCTACCCGTAGATCATCTTTCTTTCTTTCATTTTCTCTCTTTACTCTCTCATTAGCTTCTGCTGCTGGCCCTTCTCTGTCTCCATGTGAAGATTTTTCTTTAGATCTCTTTGATTTACGTTTGTCTTCCTCTTCCCTTCCATAATGTTTATGACTTTTCTCTTTAGAAGGCCTTTCTTTTTCTGTCCCAACAGAATGTTCTTTTTTTTCTCTGTGTCTTCTTTCTCTCTCTTTATCCAGCTCTTGATGTTTTTCTAACTTGTGTACACGTTCACCTTCTTCAACTCTGTAGGCTAAAACTTTCTCAATTTTCTTTCTTAAATCATTATCCTGCAAAGAGGAAAATAATATCAAACGGTTAAAAAATCCTCCAAGACTGTTCTATCTTCACAAATCTATCCATTTTTGACCATTAAAATGATTGAATTGTAAGTACTTAATCTTTCTGTCACATTCATCTTCCAGCCATTTTTTTTTTATTTTCTATGATAACAAGTTTCAAATTATAACTGCACTTAAGATTCTGGTATTTCTTCTGAGACACTGCATACTTTGCTACAGAAAAGTCTTTGGATTACATGCTCTTCACACAAAAATTTCATTCTTGTTTACTAGGTGGTCTAAAGTAGGATGTACACTCATCAATTACCCCTGCAATAAAGGCATAAATAGCAGATGGAAAGTTTTGATGTAGCTGTACAAAAATGAAGCATTGTTTGCTATGAAATTTTTACTTCATGTTTACTTTAAAAAAAAAACCCAAAATCTGTTAAAATAGGGTAGCTGAGATATATTTTGTTTGTGTTTTGAACACTCATCAGCATATTACTATATATGCATCGCTTGGATTTCTTGGGAGCTGCAGTCTGATCTAGTTACTTCATTAATCTACAATTTTATCTTATTCAGTTATGGAAACATTTCACTAATTTTCCTTCCTTTACCTTCTGTGCTTTATGTCTTCTTTCTCGTTCTTCAGTTCTTGCTTTCTCCTCCTCTAGAAAACAGATGTATAAATTAGGGAACAAATTTATAATACGCAAACTCTGTACGTAATTAACTCTAGCATGTAGAAAACAGTATTTTAGCAATGTGTTTTCTCTAACGTAAGAGCTTTCTAAGAAGGAGTTCTGTTGAAATTCTTTCTCCAAAGCTGGTTACTCCTTCTCTCCTAATGAATCCCCCCAGTCTTGTGTAATGGTAAGAGTAATGACACATGCTAATAATTTCAGCAATCACCCTGCAAGTGAATGGATCACTCAGTAGAGAATGTCTAGGCACTGGTCAACAGAACCAGTGACATCCATCCTCTCTTTAGAGGAAGGGAAACAAGCATCAACTTTTTTAAAAGCATCAAAATAAAACTAGGTTACCAAAACATTCCATAAAGATACACATGCCAGTAGGTACTCACACCTGCCTGTTTTACTCCCTCTGCACAGATGGTAAAACATCTGGTACAGTTTCAGAGTATTCCTATCTAAATATCAAATATTTCCAAGTACAACAGCAACCCAAAGTTACTTACCCAAACGATGCCTGATTTCTCTTCTTCTGTGATGTTCTGTATCTCTTCCTTCAAATGATTTCAGATAATTTTGTGGATCTGTTTGCTTTATCTCATATGTCTTGTGCTTTTTGTCTCGTTCTCTATCAGTCTCCCTGTCTTTATGTTTTAGTACACTGTGTCTCTCCTTCTCCAAACGTGACTCTTGAACCTTATCTCTGTGTCTCTCTCGGTCTCCTCTCTGGTGTTCTTTTTCCCTTTCTCTCTCTCTCCTTTTATCCCTGTCCCTTTCACTGGATTTAAACCTCTCTCTCTCTCTTGTTCTTTCCTTGCTCTTCTCTCTGTCTTTGCGTTCATGTCTGTAAGGGTCTATGTCATGAAGAGTCCAATCTCTCTGCAGTTTCTTTTCTCTGTGTTTTTGGTCTTCATTTTGACTATCTGGTAGTGACGCCTGAAATAAAATAAAAAATCTATCACTATAATTCAGCAATCTATTTTGATAAGAGTATATCCATGTGAAAAATAAAAATTGCTGTATTACTAAATATGTATTTAATTTCCCAAGCCTTATTAAAATGCTGATACAGTTCTAGGCCTACTTTGTAAATACTAACATTATGTCTGTGCTTATTGAAAAAAACTAATAAATGGAATAATAACAACACATATTGGAAAACAGCTTTTAAAAAATACAACACAAACCTAATATGAATATCAACGATATAACTGACTGGAGTCTGAATGCCTATTTGACCAGAGGATAACGTAATTATCCAGCTTAAAAACACAGGACAAACATGACAGATGATGATAAATACAATAGATAATATACATTTTAGGAAAGTGAGTACATATAAGTATATATAAGTATATACATATAAGTATATATTTATGTAAGTACATATAAAGGAGAGCTGTCACTTGGATTTGGGTGGCCAACAAATCAGACCCCATTGACTGCTGTGTGATTACTGTAACAATGCATTATTTCCATTCACCTAATTTAGAAATTTGTAGGGTAATCTTACTTGACTCATGTAGCTAGAAAGAGCTGAGTGTGCCAGTCTCTGGGTAACCCTGGACTGGAGAGATTCCAGAACAGTCAGTTGTGACAAGGAACTCAGCAGCTACACATGAAACCTCTGTACCATTTGTATTCAATGATGCAGATTTAAAGTGTCTAGTGCACCAGGAAGTGTAAAAGAGCTACTACAGATCCCACAAGGCAGAGTGGCTTGTAGGACAAACTCTTAACTCTCTATGTTTAGACCACCAATAAATTCTAGTGCTGTAAAGTAACTTAACATCAAGACAAGCAGAAATAAAATAAATACACCTTTAGATGTTTCCTAAGTTCTTCTGCTTTCCAAGTATCTTCTTTGGTTCTTTTCTAGAACAGAAAATGCAGAAAAGACTGAGTAACCAATTTGAAGAGAGAAGTAAATCATTTAACAATTACTCATATTTCTAAGGAAAGGATCAAGGTACACATAGCAAGTATCACTGAAAGAATCATGCAAACAGTAATTTGATTTAGCTCTAACATCTATTTACAGTAAATCTCACCTGACTGGACCTGGAAGAAGCCTGAAGCTCAGACTACATGTGTAAGCTGACTGCACATGAAATATTTGTATGTAGCACTGAAGGTAAAAAGCAAAAAGATAATGAAACTAATCAAAGTACACAGGATGATTGTTTCACTAGAGTGCCCCCTAGTAAAATAGGTTCTATTACTTCTATCCTCATTTGCAGAGCTCCTGCACTTGGCTGCTTGACTGCTGTTAAAAACACTAGATAAAAAAATCATATTGTTTGAGATCACTAAGGGAAAGGAGGAATTTTAATCTATTGACTATTTTAACTACTTATTTGGAGGATGATGACCATATCTAAAGTGACATGACCACACTATTCTTATTCTGAAATTTAGACTTGGCAAAAGCTACTGAAGATTAACAAAATAATCACTGATAAATATTGTAATGATGAGCTGCACTGGTGGAAGAAAATAAACATCTGGTGCCCATTTTTTTGTTAATTCTGTATATGGAAGCAGTATTTTAACAGTATATATATTTTTTTAATTATTCTACATGAAAAAAATCTTGTCTTTTCAAACTTAGATTTTATAGAAGATTGTAGTGGACTGGTAAACTTCTAAAGTCAATGAGAAGTCCCAAGAAGGTAGTATTTGTAAAAGAAAGAAAGCGCCCTTTAATTTTTATTTTCTTCTGATACTTAAAAAAAGGCAAAAAACCAAAGAATGCAAATATTTACTACTGCAGAAAGTCAGATGAGAAAGTAAAAATAGATGAAAATTTTCTTAAGTCAAGCTTTAACAAAGCCCAAGAAACTCAACAGAATTTGTGTGAATTTAACCTGGAAGGATGGATACGGATGGGAAGAGAGCAGAGTGCTGTATTATAGTCTCAAGCAATCACCTATTTAAAATCCCTGCATATGATCATGTTTCGGTTTTAGACAATATTTAGGTACGTATCAGCAAACAAAGAAAGAATGCTAATGATGTTAACAGCATAAAATCAGCATAACCAATAGATAACATCAGATAAGGCAGCTTCAGGTTTATTTCAAAGCTGAGGCAAAAAGCACACAGCAAACATTCACAGGTGATTCCCTGGCACCCCATAATACACATCTGCCAGTTTTCAGGTGTCTGCAGTTTTCACCTCCCCACCATGACCAAAACCTGTTGCTTTTGTGTATGATGATTTTCCACTTAAATCTCTGCTTTTGCAGAAGCGTAATAAACAAACAGGGAAAAATGGAGATATTTTATAAAGGGTCTTAATAACATTGAGACCTCTGTCCCTCTGTAAGTAAATGTCCACACAATTATGTCAAAGACAAACTTTCAAAGGATTTATTGAACTTTCTCACCTTTCTGCTAATTTAGAGGTACATATATACTCATTTAAATCCAGATTAAGATTAGTTACTTAAATGACACTGGGGTTTAATTTAATTCATCCACCTGAGAGCATTCAGATCACATGAAACGGCACAAATTTACTGAACTCAAAAAGTGCTATGAACATTTCTATCAGTTAAGAATCTGTCCTTTAATCTAAAGAAAAAGCAATCGTGGAACAAGAAACCTTGTTGCTTTAGATAAACTTTGAAAGAGATCAACAGGGGTTTCTTCACTCACAACTAGAAAGATAAGAGGTTTTCAGAACATACTGTTTTTAAGTAATTTAAGAACTCTGTTAAATATGATTCTAAAGAAAAAGAAAAAAGAACAGTAAAACAAAATTTTGTCGTTAGTTTTTAAGCCAGACAAAAGTACTTTATTTTTTACATGTAAACATTTATCTTTCTTATTTCCAGTATGAGCTGCCAATTGGAGAGCCCTGAATTAGGCAAGAGCATGACTAACAGAACAGAAGCAGCAAAAGGAGTGTGAAAGCAGCCACTCAGTGTGGCTGTTCCTGCCACTGCCTCTGGCTCTTTGGCACTCTCACAGCGAGACACCTGAAAAATTTTAGATCAAAGTTTAACTTTTCCATCACAACTCACTAGCTTACTGATTTGGCACTTCTACTTTTCAAGTGAAAATGTTGCACGGTAAATTGGTATTAGCACGCGCACGTGGTTTTGTTTCCTTTATTCCGGAGCTCTACAAACGTTCAATAATTGAACACCTTAATGCAAAAGTTACGCGTGTTCCCGAAGAACTAAAGCCCGGCAATTAGCGGTTACAGGAGCATCAATTATTAAACACACTATTATCTAGAATGTGAAACAACGGGTATTTCCTTAACCACCTGTCCCCTTCCGCAGGAGGATGTGCGGCTGGTACAAGCTCACCCCTCTGCCANAACAAAACAAGGCGACCCGACCGGCCCCAGCAGAGCCGCGGGGGTTCTCGGGGGCAGCAGAGGAGACACCGCCGCTGTCGCCCTTCCCTGCCCCGCTCGCCCGGCCGCTGCCCCTCACCTTGTCCCCCTCCATGGGGGCGGGAGGCCGCGTCCGCCGCCGCGGGCCGGGACCGGGCGCTGCGTGCGGGNAACCAGGGGCAGCAGCCGCTCGCCGAGCGATGGATGCGCCGGCACCGCCTGCGTGGCGGCATGGCCGCGGGAAGGGTTTCGCGCTCCAGGGGATCCCTGTGGCCAAGGACAAGCGGGTCCTGGGGTCCATCACGAAGAGCACTGCCAGCAGGTCAGGGAGGTGATCCTGCCTCTCTGCTCAGCCCTTGTGAGGCGCATCTGGAGCGCTGTGTGCAGTTCTGGGCTCCTCAGCACAAGAGACATGGAGCTCCTGGAGCAAGTCCAGTGGAGGGCAACGAAAGTGATGAAGGGACTGGAGCAATTCTCCTACGAGAAAAGGCTGAAGGAGCTGGCTCTGCTCAGCCTCAAGAAGTGACAAGTGACAGGAGACCTCGTTAATGTGTATAGATACCTATGGGAGGGTGCCAAGAGGATGGACCAGGCTCTGCTCGGTGCTTCCCAGCAACAGGACATGAGGCAAGCGGCAGAAAGTGAAGTTCCACCTGAACATGAGGAAGAACTTCTTTACTGTGCAGGTGACCGTGCACTGGGACAGATTGCCCAGAGAAGCTGTGGAGTCTCTCTCAAAGGAGATATTCCAGAACCATCTGGACACAATCCTGTGCCATGTGCTTGAGCAGGGAGGTTGGACCAGATGACCCACTGGTCATATTCTAATTTCAATAACTGTAGTACATCAATCACCTCTTTGCTGAAAAGGGGAGAATTAATGAATTGTGATGGAAAGACCAGATGACCCCCTGTGCTCCCTTCCCACCTGACCCATTCCATGATTCTGAGCTGGTGCCCAGCTGGGTCTCTGCAGGCGAGGGCTCGGACCCTGTGAGTTGGGAACGGGGCACCCTGGAAGCCCTCAAGCACTGTTGTTCTCCTCTGCAGCACTGACCTATTCTAGGTTAAGTGTACCATGAAACCATCCCTCATCGTGGCTGACTCACTTTTAATAAAGTTGTGCACAATTACTGCAGGGCAAAAAAACTGTAAAAGGGTGCTATGCTTAATCTGCCATTTATCGAAATGCTGGATAGAGGCAGGTATGAAAAACAGTTGTATAAATAAATAAAAATGCTAATAATATCCCCCAGTGACAAGTACCAGAGCTGATTTCTGCAATAAAGCGCAAGTGGCAGCTCACCAAACACACCTGGAATGAGCTCGATGGTTGCCTGTAGGAAAGGTGTGTACCATTTCACAGCAAATATTTACAACCCATTATCACGTGCAATTTAAAAGACCTAGTGAAAATTCCTCCGGGTTCTTTTAACTTTGTTGCCTATTTTCAGTGTGTAAAAAAAAAGTTAATATGTAACTTCTAGTGCTTAGATTGATGGTTGTAGAAAACTGACTGCTGAGGGGAGGAAAAAAAGCAAAGGAAGACGCATTTTTGCATTTGAGAAACATTCTTGCCATAGTTCAATGGGAGTTTGTGGCTGACTTAAAAGAGATAAAATTTAACCCCTTATACTTGGCCTTAAAAAGTCAGTTGACAAGTACATACAAACCCATGATACCTTGCCTCATATTCATATTTCCGGAATAAATTAAAGATGCTGTAAAAGTTTCAACTTGTCCAAACTGTGAAGTATTTTCCTTATCATGTAGCAGAAAAATAAATCAAGCATGCAATTATAAGCAAAAAAACCCCACCTTGATAAATTCTTAAAAAAACCCAAAACACACAAACCAAACATACACACAAAAACCCAACCAAAAAGAAAAGCCCAAAGGTACTTAGGAAGGGATCTCTACAGAAATGCTCTCCTATGTAAAGAGACTGAAAGACAAAACAACCTTTTAACTGAATTTTATTTTTATCAACAATATAGCAAACACATATAACTAAATAAGCAAATGTGACAGTGTTGCCAAAAAATGGATAGAAGCAGCAGCAGCTTTTTTCCAAGTTCTCTTGTCTACTCTTTAGAACATGCATATGTCTTTACTACAAAAAAACAATTAAAATATCAATTTTGACTGCTAATAGTTTTTTTTTTCCTTAGCCCTATGATAGTATACTAGTCAGGCATCTCTAAGACAAGAGAAAGAAATACAGATGTGGGAAAGTGCCAGTAGAGGGTTTGGAAAGAACTTTTCAAACCTTAAACCTAGGGACCAAACTGGAGTTTAACTGCTGCATTAGAATACAAGGTAGGATAGCACCTGTGGAATAACAATACTAAAATTTGTGCATGATTAAATGTTTCCACTATGTATTAAAATAAACTACAATGTCTCACCAATGTAGTGGAGAAAATTAATACATCAGTGGTTTGACTGCTTTTATAAAATGTGTGTTAGACTCAAGTGAATGAAGGCAGCAAAATGACACATATCTGTTGTGTAAAGCCAGCATAAAAGGATGCCCGAGATTTTCTTTCCAAGAAAAATGTTGTAAACAAGGGGTTTGGTAGCCCCGGGAATTTTATTACAATTTTAGCTTCTACAGATTTTTCTCATGTCTGGTTTGGTACGTGTATCTCCTTCTCCACCTGCACTGTTATCTGAAAAACAGGAATATAAAATAACACAGCTTTTTATATTCTGTAGTAATAAACTTTTTTTGTTTGTTTGTTTTTATCTTTGGATGTTCCTCTAAGCCTGTGAAGGAATATTGCATTATTCTTCACCTCTGTGGAATGACACATCACAGTATTATACCAAAAAGTTACTGGAAATATTACCCCTCAGAGGGACAACATGGCAACTTTCCACCAGGCTTAAAAATATCATGTCTCTTCTATTATTAAGAAATAAAAAGAACCCTTTTTTTTTTTCTTTTATTCCTTTTATCAAGAAAGGAACTTGTTAGGATCTAGGCTTTGTAGGGGTCCCCCCCCACTCCCCCTTTTTTAACCACTTTTTGCTGTGGCCTTTTGAAGATGAGAAGAAAATTTAAATATTTCTATCAGCAGACATGCATAAATGACCCCCTGCAAAGCGTCAAAATGCTTTCATTAGTCCTCCAGTTTCATAAATAGAAACAGCACAAATGTGGATCTCTGCAGTAAAGTTTGTGTCTTTTGTTTTGAACTTGCAAGAATCCCATGAGGGGGAAAAAAAAGGACACTATAATTATTGGGAAAACTTGTTAAGGGACACATTTTAGTGGAAGGTATTTCTGTCTTCAGGAACAATAAATATTTGAGGATCTTTCACGAGAGAACAATTTAATGCATTCAGTGAAACTGAAACCAGCCTGGGTGATAGCAGGGATCAGACGTAGTTTTTCTCCAAACAACAGAAGCTCAGGTATGTTAAAGTCTTTTGACTCTTCTTTGTGCTATATATTAGATAATGTGAAGCAGGCAAAAAATATGTGTGGTCTACGCTAGATAATCTGGAGCAGGTTGAGACAGCTGGATAAAATCGAACACAGAAGTAGAGAGTATTCCATTATGAGAATCTACTAGGATAAAATTTCATGTAAATTATGTTTTCATTAATAATTCAATTTTTTTAAGGATAAAATTCCTCAGCAAAAATTCTCAGATTTCTGTTCGATAAAGATTTCTCTTCAATACCTAAAAACGTCTAAAGAGAACCATTAGACTGAAGTAATGTTGTTGGGTAAAATAAGGTGTAGTACCACATATCGTCCTTCAGGGAAATAAACTGTTACTGAAAATGGTCACGAAGTAACAATTAAAATTGCTTCCAAAACATGTTTCCTTGTGTGAAATCCAAAGAATTTGGGAAAACTTAGGTTTTCTTTTTTACCACATAAACTGAATTTTCCCAATTTTTCTCATTGTCGAAAACGGTGTACAAACAAGACCTTTTGGGAAGTTATTCTGAAGAGTAGTGCTGGTATTTACTGGGAAAAAAATCATCATGGCAAACTGATGGTGATGCAAGGTAAAGGTAAACATAGGATGACACTACTTTGCAACAAAAGCTATGGCATTTGAAAGAGCAAAAAGGAGAAGCAAACACATATGACTAAGAATGGCCATAAAGGAATATTGCAAGCAAAAAGTATTAATTAAAATTCTAATAATGCAACAGACCTAAAAAAGACAGAATGTGAAAAGAATAATTGTTATCTAAATGAAATAAATATAATCAACTGTGTAACTGATACAATTGATTGTAGGATATTTGAGGAGAAGCCAGAGCAATCTCTGGGCCGTAAGTGATTATCTTCAAGAGTTCCTAATGCACAAAAGACTGCTTTTTAAAATATTAAAATATAGGATCAGGAAATACGTGAATTAACACTTCCATGATTCTTGAGCAAATTATTAAACCCTTTATCACCACCAAAAGATTAGACTAAACACATAAATAGTGCTTACCTAGAACATTTTATTAGAAATTTTATAATGGAGTAACTAACCCTAATTTATCCCCTAGCAGCGGACTTTATATCTTGATTTTAACAAGACTCTTCTGTCTCTACTACAACAATGGCTATGCTAATTTCATACCACCCAGTTTCTTCCTCAAAATGTTGTGTGGGCCCACGTCAGTTATCTACAGAAGTTATTGGGAGTCAGCGGTAACCTCTTTATCAGAACTTCCTCTTGATGTTACAGATAAACACTATCAAATTCATGCTACAAGATCTTGCTTCTGTTTTCCTATTTGACTGACACATTATCACCCACTTTCAGTTCTGATTAATCAAACTTCCATATCGATTAATGAATTACTCTGCTCAGGATCAGAGCTAGGCTGCCTGGTCTACAGCTATCATCCTAAATGTTCCTACAAGATTAATTTTTATTTCCTGTTGTGTTTCTCCATTGTACTAAGTTTGACTCTGGGGGGTACTCCTCTAAATACTATATCCAGCTCATTTTCACAATACATGCTGGACATACATGAGAGCAGAATAATATGTAGCTTGTGGTAAAGTATTACTTGCCAAATATCACATTAATTTAATCACTTTTTTTTCTCTCATTTTGAATTTTCATTTTAATTTGTGGTACAATTGTATTCTGACTCAGATACTGTGAGGCCGGATAGGGAAATAAAATGGACAATGGAGTCAAAGGCTGAGAACAAAAGACTTGAAAAAATGAGAGAATATTAATAGTGTTGGTTGTAATGGAGGGAGCCAACATACAATACGGCCATTTGTACTAGGTGTTACTGAAACTCAGTGAGTGACATTAAAATCACATTATAAGCAGAGTAAGGAATTAGAAGAGGAATTCAATAAATGCAAAAAACCACTCAGATTTACTGTAGTTGATTTCACTGGTGTCGAAAGGGGTCACAGCATCATACTTGATACCCTCAGTTTAAGGCCACAAGCTTTCCTAAGGTCTTATGTTACTCTTTAGTTCCTTCACTGTTACAGCCTGTAGGTGTTTTGAGTTCTCCAGAAAACCCAAAGTAAACTATAATTTCAAAGCTTGGATTACCACCTAGTCGTAAATCATTGATTTTGTTACTTCTTTTTGTATCATTTGGTTGTTCTGAATTTTCATCGTGAGTAACTGAAATACACAGATGGGGAACATAGAGTGTCAATGGTAAAGAGGAATTAAAGAGCAGGAGTCTATGGCCAGACTTGCTTTAGCTTAGCACGATCCATTGAGTCTGATGACAGGCATGGAGGGATTTTGGAAAGATGAGAAAACAGAACACCACATTCGGTTGTCAAAATACGGATTCTTTTTGCAATTCTGCTGCGCAGCACTAAGCAAACAACTTTTCCTTTGATGCCATTGCCTTTTTGACTTTCCCTTTCTCTGGATAATTGAGATGAGGTTACTTTCACTTCTTGAAAAAATGAAGTTTATACAGCTTTCCTATTTGTCCATTTGTGTGTGTTTTCATAACTTTTCAGCCTATTGGCTAAAGTCATTCTCCCCACTTCCCTGCCTGCGAATATTAAGTCTCCAAGTCCTACACATTTTCTGAAAATTGGCATCTGAAGAGAGGAGAAAGGACCCTCATTCCCATTAAGTGAAAGGTTAGCTATTTAAAGCCAAAATAATAAAAAAACCCCAAACCAACCAAACTCCTGGTGAATACTGAATTTAATCTGTGAGTGTGTACCAGCAAAATGATTAGGACACAGCTAAGGACAAGCAACAGCTGCCTCTTACGAAATTGGTTACTACATTAAAGTTATGTGAAAAGATAAAGGAATGATAGGAGGAATGGTGTGGGAAGCAGGTGTTAAAAGGATACAGGACACAAGCCTGTCATAAAATCAGCTTTTTCGGTTTAACAAATCTCAAGACAGTGGGTGCCACCCTCAGTACTCGTGTGCGTTAACAAGGTGACAGAGGAGGCAACTTTACATGAGCATGTGTGAGTAAAGCTTCAGGAAACACCTGTTGTAACTAAGGCGCCGAGTGACCAGCGTCTGGTTCCTCTGAGGCATTGATCAGTCTCTCCTTTAATAATACCCATCGACAGGGAACTAAGAGAGACACGAAGGTTGTTATAGAAGGGCGTAACAGGTAGAAGCCATCCAGCCGCGTACGTGACTGAAGCGAATGGGAAACGGTGTGGTTTGCCCATGAGGAAGCGCACACACGCCTTGGCACGCTCGTCTTGCTCCTGCCACCCACCAAGAGCCCCTTTCCCCGCAGTGGCCCCTAGAGCCGCACTCCTCTTCCCGCATTCCCGGAGGCCGCGCAGCGATGGCCGTAGCCCCGAGCGCGGCCGGGCACGGGGTCCGAGCGGACGCGGGTCCCGGCGGGGGTGCGAACCCGCGCTTCCCGGGCAGGCCTGCGAGGCAGGGATGAGCGAGCGGCGGAGGGGAGGGGATGGGAGGGGAAGAGGCTGCCCGAGGCGGGGGAGGCGGTGAGCAGAGGCGTTCGTGCGGCGGCCGGGCGCCAATAGCGGCGGCCGGGGCCGAGCCGCCTCCTCCCGGCGGCAGCGCCGATCGGAGCTGGGCCGGACGAGCCCGGAAGCGGCGGCGGGTGGTGCCGGAGCGCGGTGAGCGGGGCCGGGCGCGGGATGCGAGGAGGCGCCGCCGCCGCCCTGCCCCCTGCCCGCTCGCAGCCAGCGCCCCAGGAGGAGGAGCAGCGGGAGGAGCGGCAGCAGCAGTAGGAGCAGCCGCTGCGGTAGCATGAGCGGGGCAGCCGCTAAGCAGCCCCCCGGCGCGGGGTCCTCCGCGGATCCCGCCGCGGACAACGCGGCGGCTGCGGACCCTGTGCCGGAGTCGCCTCCACCGCTGCTGAGCGTGGACGTGACGGGTTTGGTGTCGCAGTTTGCGAGGAGCTTCGTGCTAATCTTCCCCGTGTATGTGCTGGGCTACCTGGGGCTGAGCTTCAGCTGGGTGCTCATCGCCCTGTGCGGGCTCTTCTGGATCCGCAGGCACCGCGGTGGCAAGAGCTCCCGCCTGGGCCGGGCGCTCGCCTTCCTGGAGGACGAGGAGGAGGCGGTGCGGCTCAGCGTCTCCTCCGCGGATCTGCCTGCGTGGGTGAG
Organism: Cnemophilus loriae; assembly: GCA_013397755.1. Taxonomy (NCBI): domain Eukaryota; kingdom Metazoa; phylum Chordata; class Aves; order Passeriformes; family Corvidae; genus Cnemophilus; species Cnemophilus loriae. Next base: position 3,964,856 of record VZTF01001612.1, on the reverse strand, counting down.
TGGCCAACACCCTTCGGCGCTGCCGCGAGCACCCGCGCCCGGCGGGCCGGGGCCTGTTACCTCCCCGGGACCTGCGTGACACCCACCCCCGCGGCGGTCCCCTCCGCCCCGGCACGCGGGGCTGCGCCACAGGCCGGAGGCCGGAGCCCCAGAGCCGGCCTGGCGGGAGGGGTGAGGGCACTGTATCTCCCGCGCCCCATGGCTGCTTGTCCCGGTTCGCCAGCCGCTTCTGAGACGGTGTTCAGCGGCGGGAGCGGGCGGGCGGCGTGTCCCTTCCCTCTCTCTCTCCCTCCGCCGGGGTGGCCTGTCCGTGTCTGCGCCGCCCGCTCCGCTACGCCCGCGGCACTGGCGGCGGTGACAGCCTGAGCCTGCCGTGGCCGGGGTTTCCCTCGCAGAAATAAACTTTACTGCAGGGTTTGGATTTCTTTCCCCTCAGGTGCCAGTGACGCGTACGGCTTGGCTCTAGCGCGGTGTCTCTACAGAACGCCGATGTCGCGGCTTGGGCCGTTCCTTACAAAGTTGAGATGAGAGGAAAAGAGAATCGGGCTCTTAACGTTGTTGGGGCTTTCAGTAAAGTGTTACCAGATGGGGGGTGAAACAGAAGTGAGGTGGCTTTTCTGAGTGGTTTCAGGGCTGTGACATGAGGACTACTGTACAGGGGCTGTGGTGGCTTTATTTGTGCATTGATATGGTGGGGTTTTTTAAATACTTTCTCCAAATCTTCCTTTGAAAGCTTCAGGCTTTCTAATACATCTTCATAACTAACGTTACTTACTTTTTTTTTTAGCTTAAATCCAGCTTCAAAGTTGAATACCTTTTGTTTGTAATTTCTCCTTTGGAGGATTAATGATGTTTGTGATGCGGCTGCCAGCTGCCAGTGCCCGTGTGCATCCAGGCCTCCCTGTGCCCTGCTCTGCCCCCTTGATGCGCTGTACAGAGCTTGCTGCTCTCTTAGTGCCAATACCCGAAGTCTTGAGAGTTTCTGCTGATTCTTTCCGTGCGATTCCCTTATTGACTACTCTCTGCTCCTGAACCTAGAGTCGCTCATATCCCTCCTAGGGACTCTGCAGTGACTGTGCATCCAGCAGTGTTGAGACGATGAAGAGTCCAAGTAGCTGTTTTCATGTGATCAGATTGCAATACCTGACGTAACCTGTTCTAGCTCTACTAAGGAAATTACAGGAGAGAATAGAGTGGGTAGGTGTGAGACTGGAGTCTTTTACTACTCTTTCATCATATCTTTTGCCAAAGTTCTGGTGGAAGATCATGATAAAAATGAGTACAGTGTACAGGAGAGATTAAATGGTTTTACCTCTTGAAGCGGAGATGTGAGTCTCAAATAATGTAGTTAATAGCTCTTATGTTACCTGTGTATTGTGTTTGGTTTTTCCTGTAATCACACAGCAATATAATGGAAGTGTTCTGACTTGATGCATTTAAAATGAATTAATTGAAGCTAGATTTGTAGTGGAGGCTTGTATATAGTAACAATCTGCTGGTAACTAAGCTGTAGATATTCAAGCTTAGTGCTGTGTGTAAGTTTTATTTTAAGTTGCGATTTGGTGCCTTTGATAAAATGGCAATTAATTTCTGTGTGGAGTTGTCCAAATAACTAAAGATTTAGAAAGGGGCCGCCTGACTGAAGTCAGAGGCAAAAAAAATCGAGTACTCACTGCAAGCACCTGCATATATCCTATGGCATTGTGAGAAACCAACTGATCAATTATGCAGGGTTTCCCAAAAGTGTGACCCTTTCACACATCAGTTGGCAGATGGATGTAGATTTTTTTTTTTTAAATTTTTTCCTCCCTCTTTATCCATGTTCTTAAATTTTAAAGGTCTTGGTTCTTTTCTTTCTGCTGATGTATTTGCTATGTTTTGGAAGCATCATTCTTTCAAATAAAAGTAGCTTCCAGAACAAATGTAAACAAAACAGAAGACTTCTGAAAACTGAAGACTTGCTAAAATCAAAAATGGTCTTCAGTGTCTGCTGTCATAGTCCTTAAGGTTTATATGAGTCTTATGCTGCTTCCGTAATGTGTTTTGAGAAACTGCTGTTGCTCTTCCTTTTGCATTATGTGTATTTTCCTGGATATTTATGGATTTCAGTCATATTTGAAATAAGAGCTACTGAATGGAAGCTGACATCTCTAACAGGGATCAGCTTTATCCATCTCAATGTGAACTCCGAATTGAAGTATGTTCACTTGGTTTCTGATCATGGAAATGAACTTTAAATTGCTTGAGTAGGACAATGCTGTGTTTTAAATATAAGAAACTTTGTACTCTTCAGAGACTGATACTGAGGTGTAATAAACCATTTTTCAACTAAAATTATGTGGTATCTCAAAGATTTATTTGACATGTGGTATCTTCCTGTACCCTTGATTGGAGAAGAGTTTTAGCTTTGTGTGTTAGATGAGATTCCCTTTCCCCACACATCTTGGTGTTGTCTGTTGCTTTAGTGGTTCATATTAAGTACTCAGTAATACTGCATTGAGTTATTTATTCTAAAGGAAGTGATTATTTCAGGAGAATGTTTTTCTGCTGGCAATATGCTCAGTTGCAGTTTGAAAACGAAACTGTTGTGCCACCACACTAGAGTTTGTAATGCTAATTATTAGTTTCCTAAATTAGATTTACTTCTTCCATGAGCAGGTGGTTATATAGCAGGAATATTCTGTACTGTGCATGTAAAATGAATTAATTCAACATGAATACAAGTTATGTTACTTAAAATGTCAACACAGAATTAATTATAATACTGCATTTACTGTCTTAAAAAAATAAGATCTGTACTCATAGACTTGCTAACGTAGTTATAGCTCTACTGCGTGTTTGAAAGGTGTCATGGATTATATGGGGTAGGAGGGAGCAGAGGTGGGTGCTTTTTGCAAATAATTTAGAACTAGGCAGCAGAACTTACAATGAGAAAGAACTGGAGATCAAAATTGTCTTTAAAGAAAGACATTTTAGGACATGAAAAGGTCTTTAGAGAAAGACGTTTCTCCTTTATTTGCAGCATTTTTATGCACCAATGTATTTTATGCTGGAGGAGGTAAGAGAGGAGCAAAGGTAGGAGCCTGGACTCGTAAGTTTTTAAAGGCCAGGTATCATGCTGCAGTTTATTTTAAAAATGGTAATGGAATTTAATAATCTAAGGAGTACAACAAATTTACTTGGTTCTTTCTCAGATCACCCTAAAAAGTTAATCTAATTTTTCCATTTCAGGGGTGGTTCTTGTTGCTTAGTGCCACTTTCATAACATGACAACATACCACGTTCAACATGTTTTTGGATTAGTGAAACTTTGGCTCCTGTTTTCTTCAGTATACAGATAAAAAGCCATGCTGAATTTGTTTTCCCCAGATTAAGTGTAAATTTGGCCTGGTGCCAGGAGCTGTGTCTGTGTGCATTCTGTCAACAATCAGCAGGTCACCAAAATAGGAAGAAATCGTAACATTTTTAAAGAATTGATTTTGAAAACAGATTCAGACAATTTTTTGTAATCCTAAGTATGTATTATACAGAAACTGAAATACTGTATGTGATTGTAAAAGTAGTGACATGCTAGAACATTAATTAAAAGTCTGCTGTGCCATTTTGTGTCCTACACACTTGCCTAAGTTTCTGCTCTAGTTTGGAGGGATTTTTATGATTTTTTTTTCCTCTTGTTTTATTTTCTCACCTACTTAAGAAAAAGGAAAAAGCCTGCCTAACTCTGAATAGATGTCATCACCTTTTTAATTAGACTGATTTGCAGTCCTATTGTAAAGAAACCTGGTAGCTTTTCTTCTTTCTCTTGGGAAGCTGTATGAAGTTCTTGTAGATTGTGAGTGTTGTGGGTCACCACTGAACTGCTGTACCACTGCTACACCTAGAGGAAGGAGATAATATCCAATTATGTGATTAGAGCAACGAAGACTTTGGTCTTTACTGGTACTGGAAAGGCAGAGCCAGCATTTGTGGAAGAAAAGTGGTTTGGTAGCTCTAACTGCAGGATCGCATCTGTACTGAGTGATGTTTGCAGAGAAGGTTAAGGTGGTTATGCTCTTATGTGTATTTGATATGAAGATTTCTTAATGGTATAGAATCAAACTTGCTAACTAGATCTTAGATGGTTCAGGACAGGAATCTCCAAAGAATCCCTGCTGATGGATGTTATGTACTCAGTAAGCCTAATAAACAGGTGGACTTCTGCAAAACAATGTGTGTTATTTGCTATAGAAGAAAAAGATGTTCCTCTTAACTTCTTGTTATACCTTTGGTTACTGCTGTTATTGCTGCAGCTGTAGGAACTGTAGGAGGGTTTTTATACAGCATACGAAATTTGAAGACACTGAGACATTGTGACACATTCTTCTGATCCTTTCTCCAACTTAGTTGAGCATGTTAGATGGAATTTACCAAGGAGTGATTTATAAGAAAAACTACTCCCATGTACGGTAACTTAATGTTAATCAGGATCTAATCAGTTTGGGTGATGAGTACTGCAGGTGGCCGTTGCTCTGGGCTGCCAGCCTGCATCTGGGAAGGCTGAGGAGGTGTGAGTAAGAATAGAGTAATGACTTGTGAGTACTTAACAACTGAACTCTGTGTCCTTCTTCTGCCTGATTATTTTTCATTTTAAACTGCCTTCTGTTCTAGCTGATTCATAGTGTATGAATATGTACATATGTGTATTGTGGGTTGTGTGTGTTTTTGTGGTTGGGCTTTCTTCTTAAAGGAAGAAGTTTAATTTGGTTCAGTATTACTTCTTGAAATTTAGGTAACCTGAGTGACATCTTAAGAGTACCCCATAGGTAGGAGAAATGTTAATGATGTGTTTGGGAATGGAGAACCAAAGGAAAAAAAAAAAAAGAATTGATCCTATCTCCCTGTTTCTCAGAGTTTTCAAGTTGAGTGTGTTAAAGCTATGCTGAGATGATGTCTGTCCCAAAACACCTTCTCTCACGTAGTAATGTGGTGAGCCTCACTATGTGATTTATATATAAAGATCTCTTTCCAAAATATTTATGGTAGAAACCCACATGTTGAGTTGATGTTTATGAACATGATATTAAACTACTGAGGAAAAACATCACTCTGAAAGTATTAGTACGCCTCTTGAACTCTTTGTCGGTGACACAGGCCTTCTAAATATGTATGTATAATACATTCTTTTTTCATCTAACAAATTACTATTGTGTAAAAATTATTACTGAGTTTTGGGACTACTGCAAATATATTCTTTATATATGCAGTTTGTTTGAACTAGGGAAGATGCATATAAGTCTCTTTAGTTTTTTTTGCTTGCTTGTTTGGTATTTTTTGACTTTGCATTTTAGTCTGCTAGTGTTGTTTCCATGCCTAAGTGCCTTTGCATATAAGGACTGGCCCAGCTGTAACCATGTTTGAAAATGCAGGAGTCAGAAAGATCTTGTCTTCAAAGACTGAGGCTTTATGGAGGGAAAAATAAATCTAGGATAACAGTTGACCTTTTTTGCCTCTTCTGCAAGATTCTTCTCACTTTAAATTACTACTGCTTTTTGAGATTATTGGCACGTCACAGTGGGCTATGCATTCTAGGATTTTTTTGTTTAACATGAGAGCCCTCTGGGAAATCAAGTTGAATCAGGGTTATTGTCAAAACATTTTCATTGCAGTTTATAGTAATGAAGACTTGTTTCATAAATTTGAAGTATTCAAAACAATTCTTTGGTGTCCTGTTTTTTTTCTTCACAATGAAAGAAGAGGTGGCATTTTGTTTCTGGTAGGATAAAAGATCTTTGACTTAAACTTCGATATAAACGGAATTATTTATCTCCCATTTATCAATTTATCACTAGTTCTCTAGTTGCTGAAATTGCCTTTGGCATAAGTTGTTTTGATCTTTGCTGACCATATACCCATACTGAATCTATTTGGGTTTTTTTTTAACTATCAAATAATACCGAGTTTTAAAAGAACGCTAATTTCTAAATATCCTCTGTAGTGTCTGAAGCCAGTTTGTCAGAGTCTTATAACAGTATAAGATTCTGAAAGCAAAAGTGAATGATTATGAATTAATCCATAACACTGATTTGGTATGTTCTGATATTTAGATAAAAAGAAATCAATGAAAGAATATGATTCTTCTGGATGTACTACAGAAATAATAGATTTGGTATGAGATGTTGCTAGTTTAGATAGAGTTGTTTGACCTGTGATATCTTATCTTTGTCTTTGCTTTTCTCTACTCTTGGACGATATAAATTAAATTCGATACTACCCTTTCCTAAGGAAATGGAGAATGGAAACCCTGCCAGCAGCAGGGGCCAGCTTCTAAGGGTTATGTACCAAGCTTGAAAGGGCAGCAGAATTTCAAATGTAGGATGTGTAGAGCTGCTTTTGCACATTCAGGGCAAATACTGCGCCACTTCAAAGAAGAAAATTAAATCCTTATCTTTGGCTGCTGTTTGTGAACACTTAATGAAATAAAGGATATACAGAGCTGGTGTGTTCAGCATAGAATCAAATGTGAATAACAGTGGGGAAACAGTATTTTGATAAGAAGAGGGGGAGAGTGTTTTTATTTAAAACAACTGTTTGAATTCAGTAAATTCTGAAACTGAACTGCTTAGAGAAGTCTGACACTTTATCGTTTGAACTTTTAGATCATATGGCACTTTGATTCTGGGTAAGACTTTTCAGGTGAATGAGGAGAGAGTTCTGTGAAGTTTAGAAAGAAAATGTTAGATAAGAAACAAGAGGGAGGAATTAAATCAAGAATTTACTGAAAGTGTGTGAAATGGTGAAACCCAGTTGCGAGATTTATGTGTTTGACAGACTTAGTAGTTGTCTAAGATAGCTTGAACTGATCCAGGACCCTTCTTTGGTTCCATCTGCCATGCACTAAATGTTTTTCTTGTTTTGTAGGAGAAAGGGGGGAAAAAAAAAATTTTGCACTTTAATTTCTTGGATAGTCTTAACTTTTTTTGAGGAGGTCTAGACCTCTCACTGGACAAGACTAAAGTTCTGTTGGGGCAGTAGGGAAAGATGATAGTGTAATTAGATGTGTAATAGTGTAATGCTTATTTTTTGAACGTAACTAACTTAAGTTTGTTTGGTTTTTTTCTGGCATATGCCACATTCTCTCTGTTTCTTAGCTGGCAATAATGGATTGTCAGGAGTGGAAAGAGAGGTTGTACAAACTTGCCCCATCAGCTAGGGAAGTATCTGATAGTAGGCTTCTACTCCACTGACTAGAATTAGTTCAGATTTAATTTGCTTTGTAAGGCCCTGTCATTACAAAAGCGAGGTTCAAGAATTAGGTATCCTTTCCTGGCTTTAGGGGCATGTGTTAAACCAGCACACTAGCCTTGCGAAGTCTGTTCCATTTACTTCAGCTTTTCACGATACTTTTTGATCCCTTGTTCCTTTATAAAGGCCTGTATAACTTCCATCCTAATGTCAGGGTTCAGATGAGAAGCTGTGTCCCATCTCCTCTTGAATCCCATTAATAGGGCACCTGAGAGAGGGAGGAAAAGAGATGCTCCTCGGCCTTCTTGCACATCATCGGATTACCATCCCCAACCTACTTCTAGTGTTTTATTCCCAACAGCTTTACCAAGCTTCATGTACCAGTCTTTTAGTCTTGTTACACTGGTGGAGTTTTTATTTGCTTTCATTTTAAATGGCACGGGTTTTTGTTGTTTGGTTGGTTTGGTTTTGTTCGCTCAATGTGCTTCCTGTGATACAGTTAAAAGTTAGAGCAGCAGCAAGAATTTTAAAGCTTCTTTCTGCTCGGTCCTTACTTAGGAGAATTTAAATTTTATTTGTAGGCTCTGCTTTGCATTCCTGTGTGCTTGTGGCAGAGAGGATCGGGAGGGTTCGTAAAGGGACTGATTCTGCAGTTTCAAAATGAAGTTAATGTGCACTCCTGACAGAAAGGATGTTCTGCATCCAACTGCACTTTCCCGGTGCCACCTTGTGCCAACATTAGAATTTACTTGGCCAACTAATTGTGAGTTTTCTGCCAAGCTGGGTGTTCAGCTGAATGAGTTTCATGAGTTTACTGTGAGACCACACAAATGCCAGTGCCTACAAAAGGGAGGTGGCGGAAGCCTGTGTTCAGGTTTAAAGTGAGATGGAGCAACAGCCTGCACAAAGAGGCTCTTAGAAGAAGGGTGGCAAATAATGCTGCTGAGGTATCTTTGTGGGGAAGCACAGTTTGAATGGAAGCTTTTTATGATGTCAATTTGCATATCTAATTTCTTTTATAACATTTTAACAGATGTGTTAACATATCTAATCATCAGGCATATAAACTCTCAGTATTTTGATTCAGCTTAAAAGTCGACCCTGTTTTTAGTGCGTGGTTGGATTGGATGGACTCCAGAAGTCTCTTCTTACCTGAATTATTCTATCATTTTTCTTTTTGTTTTAAGCTGTCATTTAAATTAGCTTTCAGTCTCCAGTTATGACTTACAAATGGTAAGAAATATTTTCTGCATAAAGTACAAGTATTTGCTTAAATATTAAGTGTACTAGCAAGAAAAAAAGGTTAAAAAGAGGCTGTCTTTAGAGAGGTGTTTTGTGTGAGGTAGTGACACCTTTTAAATCATTCAGATGCCTATCAACTAAATAGATGGTATTAAAAGTTCTGTGCAGCAAACACTAAAACACACTGTTTTTCAAATGGAACTCCTGTTACATAAATAACCTTTGTAAGACCAGCGTTCCCATATAATGAGTCATTGCACAAAGTTTTGTCTGCTACACCCAGATATGACTACAAAATTCTCCTTAAGAGCTGAAAATCTGAAACAGGACTAACGGTTTTCAGCTGAAGCAGTTTGGATTTATGTACCATGAAGTTGTTACTATACTAGAAATACGAAACTAGTTTTACTTGGCTGAAAATAACTGTCATATGACAGACAAGAATTGCATTGTCATTTGGCTGTCCTTATCATATAGCAGCATGGGTCGAGTTTACATTAGTTCAGTTGCAGCACTTTTACCTGAGAGATTAATATTTGCAATGTAAATTGCATAACTTTTGGCATCTGTTTATGTGAAAACTTCAGTTGAGAGAGTCTAGTAGAGACTACACGATTGTTTTCATAACCTTTGTTTGCATTCCTTTAGTTGGATACTGGCTCAGTGAATTATCCAAGCAGACTGAAATAGTTTCCTCTGAGAAAATTTTGAAAGATGCAACACCGAATGTAACATTAAATGTATTGACAATCCGTTGTCTTGTGTTCTGTCATTGTCAGTTGTTAGCGGGAAGGTGGGAAGAAAGCGTGTGAATGTCTAAGAATGCAGTGTCTTCTTGTTTCATTTTTAAGAGTAAACACAGGATATGCTGAAGCATGAAGGTAGCTGTAAAACCTTGATTGCTCTAATTTGAGTTAATTATGCAGTGTTATGATCCACACTTCTGCTCTTAAAGTTTGTAGGTGATCTTATTTAAAATAGCTTACTAAAAAAAAAATAATAATTGTGTGGAGGAAGACTTTGTGGGGCAAACTGAAATTGAACTTCACAGATCAGGGAGCTCACAGTTTGCTTTATATTTAAGCATTATTACTGCTTCTTTGTACTACGTGGTTCTTCATGCCTTATTTCAGATCTGCATAGCTTGATAGAAAAAAAACCTGTGTCTGTGCTTTCTCAGATGCTCTTCTTCACATAGCGTGCTCTGTAGACTAGTGAATAAATTTACAGCTTCATATCCAAAAGCTTGACAAGAACTCTTGTGGCTTTTTCCTGCAGGGAGGAGTATTAGAAGACATGCTCTGAGCTGTGAGTTTTTGTGCAGACTTACAGGGCAAACTCTCAGGACTTGTTGGTATTTAGCATGTTTGAGCTCTCTGCATGTTTCAAGCTGTTAATGTAATGAATGTAATGATACTTCAAATGAGGAAATGTCTTCTCTTCATTTGTTAGTATTTCCTAATGCACTAAGCTTGCTGGTCCAGAATTTTGAAAAATTGTAGTTTGTTTTGAAGCGAGTCTTTCCTCCTCCTCCAGGCTGTTGATTCATCTTGCTAATTGTTGAACTAGAATGCTAAATTCTCTCTTGTGTGTGGCTAGGAAGTTGTCTTAGTCTAGTAATAAATTTTATCATGCAGACTAAATTTGTATCTTAAAAAGCGGTGTTCCTCACTCAATGCCTTTCTCCTAAAATACTTGAACTAGAAAAAGAATGCTCTTCCACCCACCCACCCTCTGCCAGTTAAATATCAAATGGCAGCCAGGAAATGATAAGAGAGTGTTTCATGGGGGGAACAGAAAACCAGTGTTCAGTCATCTGACCTGTTTGTGTTAAAAGAATATTCAGTAGAGATTGATATATTAGATTAATTGTAGTAATTTCTTGTTCTCTATTTATTCATTCTAATCTTTATATTGGTTTATGTTTTAGGGAAGATACTTGGGCTTTTGAAAGTGTTTGGGTTTCTTTTTTCTCTTAAGGGTGTGCTAGGTATGAGTACAGTGTTGATGTGAATGTGCCTAAACTGTCCATGTTCATTTGATAAAATCACTTATTTCTGTCATGTTCGTGTAAGTGTTTATAATAGGATTTAATTTTCTACTGCATTTGGCTATGTATAAAGCTTTATAAAAGTTGCATATAAGATATGCTTTTGTTGTTTTCAGGTCTTAACATAGATGTCTAATAACAGAAAACGTATTTGGCAACAATTGTTTTTCAGTTCCTTTGTGTTTTGAAAATTTTGCAATTATAGCTGACATTTTTTCCCCATGTATCCTATCTTTTGTGTATTAAAGTGAATAACCAAAATGTTAGTAATCTGTTCATTTTTTTACTTTTGATTTACCAAAAGAAAAGCCTTAATGAAGTTTGTTCTTGTTAATTCATTAAGGTAATCCGTTACACACAGAACCATAGTGACAGCCTGAAAGCAGATCTAATTTGGAGGTTGCTTAGTTTACAAATAAAGTTTTCATATAAGAATGTGTACTTTAATTTTACTGTTTGAGAGATGAGGAACTGCAAAACTGTTCTTTTAAACAATATTTCGGTGTTCAGTGATTTGCTTCCAGCACACACATGTTGTTACTGGTCTACCTGCTTCCTTCATGCTGAACTCTGGTTTTGTGGCACAGCCAGTGAGGAAGTCTGTTGTACTAACACCATGACAGTAAATCTGACAAATTGCGTAAACTTCTGTTGGGTTTGGGGAGAGGGTCTGCACAGTGGTGTTCTGGATACGATGCAGGAGTGGCAGACAATTGTAGGTGGCAGTTCTTGTTTGAGAGTAAATGTAGACAGGACCATTGGGCACTAATGGACAATTTGAGATGATGTTCAAACATTTACCTGGGAAATGGGCAATAGGAAAACTTGAAGGGATACTGGAAGACAGTCTGTGTTGGCCCTGGTGGAAGACACCTAAACTTTCATCTTCATTCACTTTGAGTGAGCTTGGTATTTGAGATGTAGAATATTTAGCAGATATTTTGTAAAACTTTTTTTACTGTAAGAGGTGGAGGTATTTGTGCTTTAAGTGAACTCTGCTAAAGGGATGGAAGTAATTGCAGCTTTAAAGCATTTATCCTTGACTGAAATAACACTGATTCACATCTCTGTCCTCAGGAAGCAAGCTGATAAACTGTAGGTTCAATTTATTCGAGAGCAGTAGAATGTATCCACTTGCTGGAGACAGAAGATTAGTTCATCAGTGTTCCTAAAATTAATGGGTTTTAAGCTGTGACAAATCACTTTGGAATTTCCTTTGCTGTAAAGTTCTGATTCTTGATTCCCATGTAACACATAAGATTCTAGTTTAGTTTTAACCTGTAAGAACTTACAAGGTCATTCGCTTCCTTGCTGGAGACTTGCAGGGCTTGGGGAGATGGTTTTTCTTTTTGTCAGCCCCAGTTGTCTTGCGGGTTTTAATTTGTTCTAGTTTTCTTTTCCAGCAAAGTTACGAACTACAGCTCCGCTTTCTGCTACTGTGGTTGTTTGCATTCTCAGCCACATGGAAATAACATTCCTGTCTGTTTTATTCCAGTGGAGAAGGCAATGTGTAAGTAAAGCTCTTACATTTTGATCTCCCACTGAGCAAGCAAATGGAAAAAACTCTTGACTTGGAGCAGTTCAGATTAGTCAATGACAAGAGATTTGAGATGTCACTATTTTAAAAGAAAGTAACTATATGAGCTTGTGACAATGAAAGAGAACATTGGGGAATGAGACATTGAAATAAATATATTAAAAAACTTTTTTTCCCCAACATAGTTTACAAGTTAATTTCAGTTGTTGTGGTTTGACCCTGGCTGGATGCCAAATGCCCGCCAAGTTGTTCTATCACTCCTCTCCTCAGCTGGACAGGGAGAAAAATGCAATAGAAAGTTTGAGGGTTGAGATAAGCACAGGGGGAGTCATCACTCACCAGTTACCAACATGGGCAAAACAGACTTGAATTGGAGAAATCAACTGAGATTTTTACCAATCAAATGAGAGTAGGATAATGAAAAGTAAAACAAATATTAGAAACACCTTCCCCCTACCCCTCCCTCCTTCCCGAGCTTCATTTTCTTGATTCACTACCTCCTCCTCCACGGACTGCAGGGGAATCTCAGCTCTGGCACCTGGAGCACCTCCTCCCCTCCTTCTTCACTGACCTTGGTGTCTGCAGAGTTGTTTCTCTCGCGTTCTCACTCTTCTCTGGACAGAATTACTTCTGTGCAATAATGTTTTTTTTTCTTCTGGAGTAAGTTGTCCCAGAGGTGCTGCAACTGTTGCTGCTGGGCTTGGCCTTGGCCAGCAGCAGGTCCATACTGGAGCTGGCTGGCGTTGGCTCTGTTGGGAGGGAAATAGGGAAACCGCTCTNCTACCCCTCCCTCCTTCCTGAGCTTCATTTGCTTGATTCACTACCTCCTCCTCCATGGACTGCAGGGGAATCTCAGCTGTGGCACCTGGAGCACCTCCTCGCCTCCTTCTTCACTGACCTTGGTGTCTGCAGAGTTGTTTCTCTCGCGTTCTCACTCTTCTCTGGACAGAATTACTTCTGTGCAATAATGTTTTTTTTTCTTCTGGAGTAAGTTGTCCCAGAGGTGCTGCAACTGTTGCTGCTGGGCTTGGCCTTGGCCAGCAGCAGGTCCATACTGGAGCTGGCTGGCGTTGGCTCTGTTGGGAGGGAAATAGGGAAACCGCTCTATAGGGAAAGCTTCTGGCAGCTTCCCACAGAAGCCACTCTCGTGGCCCTAACCCTCCCCCTGCTCCTGAAACCTTGCCACACAAACCCTACACAATCTTAAACTGTTCAGTTAAAAGAGATGTCTTCAATGTATTTTTAAAAATGAAAAGTTTGGCAAGCTTAACATTAGTGTCCTAATGATTTCTTAAATACGTTGAGCAGTCAGGACTGTATCAGATAAGGCAAATCGTATATGACAGCAAGGAGGATGGACTTGACTTCAACATCCCTTGATGTTGAAAAGAAATAAAATACTTGGGTTTTTTTTTTCTTCTCAGAGCCTAGTTGTACATGGGAAAGACTTTATCAAATTCTTGAAAATACTTTTTTGAGCTGGAAAGATATAGTTGCAAATTAGCTGCTATTTATGCAGATCTCTGAAAATAACTGTGGCATTTTACTCAAGGGAGTTGATTTCATTTTAACTGTCATCACTGCATTCTTCTAACTCAAGACATGTCTTTTGCAAGAAACTTATTACATGTGATTAAAAGCTGCGTACAGATCCTAGACTGCTTAAAATATCTGGTAGCTGTACAGGGCTGGGATTCAGGCCTGGAGCAGCACAATAAACAGTAAAACCTGTAAGAGAATCTATTGCCAGTTAGCACACAGAGTCACGTTTCCTGTAGCAAACTGAAATTTAGATACCAGACTTGGGCGCCTCATTCCAGAGATGAAGGTCTTCCATTGCCACCTGCCTTTGGTGAATGGGAAGGGGTGAACCGAAATCTTTGCAGGAGGTCCTTTTTCTCTGTATAATAAGAACCTTCAGTAACGAGGTCATAACTCCACTGCTACTTTTTACGTGCTTAAATTTATCAAGGAATAATTTGGGCCACAGCTGTTAGATTTTAATTAATACACGTAGTAAATATTCTGTGGTAGAACTTTTAAAAAAAATTACTAGCATCTGTTATAAAATCTGCTGAGAGTTTCGGAGCTGACGGTGATTTGGCTGCCTATATTATTCACTGCATGGGCACAGACATTAACCTCTCCAAGAGAAATTCAGCCGAAGGAAGGCTCTCCTTAGGAGCAGTCAAATAAATTAGCATTGCCATGGGCAAGATTTTAGGCAACTGACTGACTGGGTGGTTGTTGGCAGTTCAGGCAATTGCCTTAGAATTGACAGAAATTTCTTTTCATTTACAGAATTATTACTAAGTTGGGCTTTAGGCACTAGGTGTTTGGTTTCCCTTTAGACCTAGAATTTGCTGAACTTAAACATATAGATGCAGATAAGTTGGAGAATATCTTTATGGTCAGTACACACATCTTCAGAGGACTGTATTTGATTATAAGGAAATTTTGAAGATGTCAGATATATCTCTCCAGAGGCCTTTATTTCTCTTTATTGATGATAAAGCAGGTGTAGAGTGACTTGTTTATTCTTGGACATGTAAAAGACAGAATGCTGAAAATTAGAGGAAAGTAATTCATCAGTTGCAATTGCCTACTGATTAACAATATTTGAATCTTAAAAAACTGGAAGTCTTCAAAATTGCTGTGAAACCATGCATAGGTAAAAAGGGTTGCTGAGACATAAAAAGAATCTTTCCTTTGTCATAAACTACAACCAAGATCTAGTAGGTATGATCTGATTATCACAGTTCCAGCTATGGACTTGTACAAATATACAAAGTGGGACAGTAGATGCAGATTAAAATGCAGAAATGGTGAATTTAAGTATCAGTTATAAACGGCTCAGTCTTAAAAGACTCTTACATGCTTAATGTTACGCTTAAATTGTAGGCAGTATCTCTAGAACATGACACTGCCTACTGCTGTCATTAATTAAAATGGTATTGATTTATGATGGCTACTTTTGCTGCTAAATGGGGAGGTGAAAGAACATAGTGTCTTTGTAATAGTTGAGCTAGGGGTAAAGAATATTCAGGAGCTCCCCAAATGCTTGGATTATCTTCAACATTGATGATAATCAGTACTAGGACAGGTGACAGTTGTGTGCTGCATTTGTAAGAGGAATAATGTATCTGGCTCCTCTTTTTTCACTCTTGCTACCTCTCCATCCTGTCCATCAATCACCCAACAATTCTAACGCTGTAACATTCCTCCTCCAAGACCAAGAAGATACTGAATCTTAATCACTCAGTTGCTTGCTACCCATTGTTTGTTTGAAGGGCAGAAGCTGCCTTTATGTAAGGGCTGGTTTCAAGTGTGGGTAAAACATCTCCATGCAAGTGGTGCTGAACATAAGCAATGGCTGTGTATAGAAGCAAGGTTATGTCATTCAGGTCAGCACTGCACGCTTGATGGGGCATTCTGGAAGTGAACTGATGGTACTATTGAAAATCTTTGGTATAGACTCAAGATAGTAGTTTGTCCACAGTCTGTGCTTCCACTGAAGGGCTGGTTTTGTAACTGCTTCTGTGAAAACTAGAGTATATTCTCTCAAAAAACACAGGAACTGCTCTCCAAACATATGCAAATAAAATAAGTGAATTTACATTAGAAGCAGAGAGATTGAAATGGAGTAGCATTTAAGGCATGTATGGTCAAATGCTAAGCTTCCCAAAAAATGAGACAAAGCAGATTCTTTAGTTTCCAGTATTGTTTTGAAAATAGCTTAATTTAGAAAGAGGATTTACATTTTTTAGAATTTATGATCACGTACTTTGCTTGCTTTTTTAAGATGGAAACACTTTTTAACAGAGTCTGAAGAATGTTTTGATGCAGAGCATTGCAAGACAACTATTTCAAAAGACTGTGTCAGTGATGGTTTGCAGTCATAACATGAGAGAAAGTGTCTGTGTCTGCAGGAAGCTGGAATCTCAGGAGATGTTTCCTGGAAGCAGAGCCTAGAGGAATTTTGGTAGGGTGAAGGGGGAGCATTGCAAACTGACTTGACTGTTAATTTCTGTTTAGTATTTTGTATATTTGTAATTTACTACTGATCTCTTAAAAGATGTCTTGAAACCTAGTCACTATTTTTTTTTTTTCCCAAAAGATAGAATGTTGGTTTTAAACTCCAGATTTCCTACACATTAGGATTTCTTTTCCCTTGGTTTTGTTGAGTTGTAAAAACTTGCGTGGCAGGACAAGTGACTGAACAAATGTTGCTGTATACACAAGTCAGAGGATCAACAGGACTGTCAAATATCCAGGTGTGCTTTAACTAAAATATTACGAAATGTAGTAGTGTGTTGGAGGAAAATACTGCCTACCCTTGGGTGATCATTTACTTGTTTGCTGCAATTCCACTTGAGGGGCTTCATCTTCCTTTTTGCCATGTGTGGACTTCAATATATTGTGGACTCTGATGTGTCTGCCAGGCAGTGTTCATCTGTTTGTGGATGAACATAAATCTCCTAGTGCTGTGGATGGTGTATTTTGGTATTAAATTCACTTTCTGGTGAAAGTTATAGTACAGTTCTAGAGAGACGCTGCAAGCCCAGGAGATTTGCAACTTGCTGGATGTTCCACTGTGCAGATGATGTATATGCCAACCCAGTAGCATAAGCACATGAATTTTCCTCAGAGGAAGCAGTTTCAGTAGCGGCCTGTCCTTCTGCGGGTTTAATTTAAGTACACTTACTCTGCTTTTTCTAAAATAGCTTCTTGGATAAGAGGTGCTAAAGTCAGTCACAGGATAGATATTCCAGCTGGAAGATAGGCTGTCCAAATGTGATTTGTGTGAATACAAGAATTAAAAGCTGTGGGTGCAAATTTAAAAATCTTTTTACATGCTTATAAAATCTTTTCAATAAATAATGAAAATACCTTTTCCGTTTCACAACAAAGTAATATTACTGGGTGGGGATTTTTGTTTATGTTGAACATTACCTTCTGTCATTTGTTGAGGACTTTTTTTCTTCCAAAGTACCTTTTGTTAATATATAGAGTCAAAATAGTAAGACTGATATTTAAGGATAAGAATAATAGTTAATTTAGTTGGGGAGCCAGTCTGGGTTTTGATTCTACCTTGTAGCTCAAACATATGATGTAGCATTCCTAAGTTTAGAAACTTGATTTAGCAAGGAGTGCTTTCAGTGTCTTTCCATAGCAACCTAGCCTACCAAAACACACCAGAGCTGCCCTTCCTGCTCTGTAATGAGGAACAGTAGCAAACTCCATGGTTTTAAGGTGGAGTTTATAAACAAAAATAGGATAATGAGCCCTTCAATTGTAGGGGATTGGAATTCAGTGGTCAGTGTATTTTCCAGTTACGTATTTCGTTGGTCTTGCATTTTCAGCGTGATCCTATATGAGGTTAAGGGCTGCCCTGAAACTCTAGGGCCTCATTTTTGTTTTAAGTAAACTTACCTATACAGTATTCATGAAATGGAATTGCTTGTGGGGTTTTTTGCTTGGTTTTTTTCGGTAGGGACTGAGCATGCCTTAAGATAGAAGGGGTGCTGGAGGATGCCAACAGCTGCTAAGGGTTACAGCCAGCCTTTGCAGAAGCTGAGAGGGCATTCAGGGAAGGATAACTCCATAGTACTGTTTTAGTTTTGATTTTTCCTTAGACACCACTTCTGATTGCTGTGTTAGGTGGACCTTTGATCTTGCTTAGTGCAGAAGTTTCTATGTTACGTGTTGCCAGTGATATGTATGACACACTTTGCGTATCTTCTTCTAACAAATAACACTATTCTGTATTTGGTGCTGATATACAGTCCACTGAGGGGGACAGAATTGTTCTAGAGAGAGGAGAGAACAAATCTTACAAACCTTAAAAATTTTAGTGTCTACCTAATTATTAGAAATAGTGAGCTTTGTATGTGAACCTGGTATAAGAATTTGGTTAAATGCATGAATGGAAGAACCAGAAGGAGTCACACATGTACGCTTGTCATCCGATACGTGATGCTGTCAGGTTAACTGGGGCTTTCCTCCCCACCGTTTGTCACTGCATTGACTGAGACCCGATTTAAACATTGCGGCTCTTTTTTCTTTCACGTTATTAGAATGCTCTGCTTTCTGTTACTTTGTCAGCAGGGTTTTATAGTTTCAGAGAGAGCTAATCACTGATTATTTACAGGTTCCACAAAACTGCCAGACTGTTGGTCTGTATTCTTTATACTTTCTGGATTTTGCATAGTGAATTTCTGGTGTTTTGGCTAGAAATGATATGGGGATTTTAAAATGCCTGTTATATCTTGCATGATTTCTGATTATATTTCAAAAATGTTTTAATATTAAGAATAAGCTCTGACTGGATAGTACTGGATGCAGTGCAGTATGTAGAAGTTAAACACTTTTGCCGGTATTGGGTCAAAGTCAGTCAAAACAAGTGTGTGCATATATATGTATATATATGTATTTTTTTGTAGTGTACTGAATAATAAGCATGTAAGTTCCTACTACTGAGTGTATTCTATAGACTTGTTTGACTTCTTAGGATGCAGGTTAACCCAGCTTGAATTTTTATGTCATGATACTGCATTTTTTTGGATACCACAAAAAAAAAAAAATCCAAGTTCTCCATTTTGCTCTTATGTATTTTCAAATACAAATTTGCAGTTTGCTCATTCCCAAACCAGTACAAAGTGAATGATACTTGTCATAGTTCACATAGATTTGTTTCAAATGTATTGTGAATTATGGGTTACATTAAAAAAATAAAAGGTTGGGCTTCAGTACATGGAGATGTTTCAGGCTAAAGACAGGCAAGAAGATTTAATCTGCCTGAGAAAGAGGAATTTTGCAGAAGGTGGTCATTGCTTCTTAACACTTGCCTTTCCTGAAAGTTGATTCTCATTTTAGGCCTCACAGAACACATGCATGGTTCCCTTAGCGAGATGAACTGAGTAATCTGGTGAGTACTGACAGGAATGAGCTCTCCCTGCTGCGGGAACCTCAGTCTCAGTGGATCAGAGCTCCTGGCTGCGGGGTTAGGGAAGCGGGCAGTGGGTCAGTGGAGTAAAAGGCGAAGAAACCTTCAATGTTTGATTGTAGATACCAGCAGCAAGGGTGGCTGACAGTTTGGTGCAGAGCCCAGCACTTCTTTTCATAGCTGTAGACAGTTCAAAGGATAGTAAGTTGTGCTGTGACACTGGTTGTATAAGCTGTTTTGAAAGCTAATGTTTAGCAGTCTAGAGAGGAAAATTTGTCTTCTGTTGACTGTCAAGAGAATAAGACACTCTGGCATGCAGTGGGGTGGGAACATGCCTGGATTCTCAAGGGAACTGAAAAGGAATTTGTTATAGAGACTTCAGAGTACAAAAGAGGTCATGTTTTTGAAATGTGGCAAATTGCAAATATCGTGCTAATGCCTTTATAATTTTATTTTAAAAAGCGAAAGCTGGAATTTCAAGGTATTAAGACTTTATTTGTAGAAGGAGAAGAAGAAGTGAAATTACTCCTGGGAATAAAAGGGTAAAGTCAATAATGTCAAAAGGGAGTACTGTGCAAGATTTTTTAAGTGGTAAAATTTGGTGAGTCCTGAGAGCTATGGTTCATCCTACGCCTTCTAGCAGTTTAAAAATTTAAAATCTGTGTCTTTGCTTTCAGTAATTGCAATGCTTGTGGGAATTTGGAGATGTGCTAATGTGGGCTGTCATTAAATGTTTCATTTTGTAAACCTTGGTTGCACTACTTCTCTGTAACATGGTGTGAGAGCAAGACTTTGGTCAGTATAAATCCAGGTTTTGATATTTTGCTTGTATAGCATCTTATGCTACTATTTTTTTTTTTTTTTAAACCGTGCTTGTCTTGGCCCTCTGTTGGATATCAGCATTTATAAAATACGATTGTTACTGCTGTGAATGCCTGTTGAAGTGACATTGGAAAAGGGCATCCTGTTGTCCTATGAGTTCATAATGAGTTCTGATCTTCTGAGTGAGGAAGTGGTATATACAAAAATACTATTGTAAATGTGGATAGTAGACAGTCAAAACGTTAAACCTAAATTCTTATGTTTCCTCACTTTAGGATGTGCTCAACAGGTGTGCTACATGTGAAAAATGTCTCTTCCTGTGTTAGGATATCTTCTGCCAGAGGTTCTGGGTGTTGATCCCTCAGAAGTGGAAACCATTAAAAGATTCCTGCAACCTAATGCCCTCATATACCTTCTACTTTTTTATTATTATTTTTATTATTTTTACTGTCTCGTCTCACTCCAAACTGAGCACTGAACACTTGCCTTTGTCCTTTTTGAGATGGAAAGTGAAAAAGAGATGTGAACATGGCAATCCAGGAAAAATTACAAGATATTAAACTGCAATGAAAATAAAGCAGTTTGGCTACAGAGTTGACTTCATCTCTGTATTGAAGCCTGAATTATTATATATATTACTAATATACGAGTACTTGAAGATAGTTCTGAAATTAGGTTGTGCTAAAAGATGAATTTGTGGTAGTGGACTAAAGGCTTCAAGTTTTCTGTTCAGAAAGAGGTAACAGCTGAGCAAGGCAAACCTATGTGGTTTCCTCTGGCAGACATCCTGTGCTTGTTTAGGGTAGATTCTGCACCCAGATACCAGAGAAAACCATGCCAATGTACTTCCAGATATCTGGAAGGAAACTCTATGACCTTTACTGGGAGGGAAAGGGATTTTGTTTCATGTTGTTCGTCAGGTGATTAAGCCTGGATGCTTCTGGAAGTTAATGATGATCGGTTTTTAATTTCTAGGCTGAACCTCTTTCCTCCAGTTGGGGCTGCAGAGGCTGAGTGTCAGGCTAGAAGTAGGATTTCCCAGTTCCCTTACTAGCAGACTACTGTTCTGTCATTCTTCCAGAGCAGCTGCTTATAATGCCTATCCCGGAGGATTTTGTTATGGCAAGTTGCTGCTAAGTAGGAGGTCGCTGGGTAACTTTCTATTGTGGCATGCTTGCTGCATCTCTGCAAAAATAGCAGCACTTAGGCAAATTTTATCTAGTTTTGGTATTGGTGAGTCAAATTGCTGAAAAGTAATGCAGCTCTTGACAAGTTTCACTGCCACTGTGAGTGAAACATATTTAATAGATGTTGAAGTGAAAGATGTGCATGAAAAAATGAAACTACTGTGCTTTGAAATGGCTCAGCATCCTTCACTTTTGAATTGCAGGACTTAGTTCTGGGCTGCTTTTTCAGTCATAACAGAGCTCTGGAGCCTCTTTTTGGGCAGGGTTTATCTTTTGCAAATACAGCATTATTTTGCATTGCCAAAGACATTGTTTGCCATAGAAACTGGAGAATATCCAGGTGAGAATATTCTGGTGGTGTTGCAGGGCTGCATAAGGATGGATTCTGAATCGTCAGCTGCCAAAACTATAAGCTGATCAGGCTTTTGCTAGAAAAAATTGGAGGATTGTTAATTTTCTAACTGCTGTTCCAATGAATTCTGCGATGAGAAGGAAAACAGAGGGACAACTCTCTCGATTACAGTCCTATACCTGTATTTAATATATAATATATTAAAAAAAATAATCCTAGCAAAGTAGTATGTTTGTATTATTTAAATGAGAAATATAGATACATTTATGGTTATTGGTAAAATGTAAAAAAGGCATTTTATAGTTTGAATTAACCGTATGCTTTAATTTTAGCACAGCAGAAAGGGTGGATATGGGATCCCTCTGTGGAGGTTGGGCTCTAGTGAGGTTCAAAGGGTGTGTGCATGGGTAGTGGTGGCTCTTGGCACCATTTTAGGAAGGCCTGGTTTATGCTAGTTTAGGCTGACTTTACAGGACACAGCCTATGTGCTGCTAGTTGTTTTCCTTGTCTTCTACATATGATACCCGTGAATTAGGAAATAATGTCCTTCAGGCCATACCAAGATGCTGAAATGTCCTGTGTATGTGAACTGCTCTTTATTCCAGGTTTGAACTACGCCGTATGTTAGGCTTTTCTTTAGACCTTTAAGGAAGAGGAACAGAGGTAACAGAAGGTTGCAAGGAAATTAAACTTTCTATACCTTATAAAGAATCTCAGTATTATTACTTGAGGTGCATGAATTCTATTGTAGTAGCTTTCCTGTGTTAGCATTGAACCCTGGAGGTGTTGAAAAGCTGTTTGCTTCAGTTTCTCCAAGCACCAGCTTGTTTTGTGTTTAATTGTGTTGTTGAACAAATTACTTTTCACCTTGATGCTCTCAGTGACTGAAGCAGATAGCTCAGGATAGTGGGGAATGCAGAAATCACCCTGGGAAACTCATGCTGAACAGCTGGCTGTAATTTGTTGTGGCACCTCCCAGGACTTGAACTGATAGAGGCAGCTCACGTGGGGTGACTGTTTGTGCTGGTAGAGTGTTTTGGGAACATTTGGTGGGATACCAAGTATGTGTTTATAAAGCCACTCTTGTCTTATAGGTGCAAATCTGACTCAAAGGGCGTGTAATTGCTTCTTTCATGAAGGTTTATTTTGTTTTCCAATGTGCTGTCCAAGCACTTAAATGGCTTATGTTCCAGTTTATAAATATATACAGTCTTCAACCTTGCTTGGCATTACAGCTGTTTCTTTCATTTAAGTATGTTTCCACTTTTTCCAATATTTCCATTTTACTTAGAGGGTTTATCATGATCATAGAGCCATGGCAAAAACTCTAGGGCCCTTCCCCACCTCCTTTATCTCTATGTCTTACTCTGTGTGTACCCTCTGTGTGGAGGGGGGTAGTTTTATTTTTCCCCCTACCCTTAATTCTCTGACATTTGATTTTTTTTTAAAATACTTTTTTTGTTTGTTTCTGGGCAATTACTGTCAAAACCTGTACTGCTTATTTTGTAACACTTTTAGGTTAGTTGATACTGATTTATATGGGTCTTTCTAACTGTTATTTTGTGAAGTACCCTATGGACATAAATCGTGTGTTTGACAAAAATTTTCTATATTCAGTCTGCTTGTGGACCTTCCAGATGTTTCTGTTGCAAGAGGTGGCACATGCAGCTCATCCGTAATGATTCTCAGGGAAAGTGTTTCAATAGTCCCGGCTTAATCCTCATGCTGCAAACACACTGCATTTGCAGTCCTGAGTATGAATTTTGCTGTGCAAAGGCGAATCATTTTAATGTATTTAAAACTGCAAACATAAAATCCATCCCACAGCATGCTAAACAGAAACTGAATCAGATTGCCAGAAGTAATGGAAATAGCATTTGTTTGTTAGTTTAGTAACAAGGGCCTGCAGGATTTTTAAGGAACCCTCATTTTTAGCATTTAACCTTTTCTTTCAGAAATACTGAATCCTGCAGTTCTGCAACAGTAAATATTTTGTGGGATTTTCTTGTTATTCAGAAGGGGAGAGAGCCAGAGTATTTCTGATATTGATAGAAGTTAGGAAAATTGCTCGGTTAACCCTGGAGGTGAATTACTGAAGTGACAGGACACAGCCTGGCTGCTCTGCTTTCTCTCACAGCCCTCCTTCTTTAGCTGCTGTCAGAAAGGAGTGGTTGTCCCTTCAGGCTGGGTTTGAGGAGAAGCCTCTTCAGGTTGTGTCAAGTAGCAGAAGACTCTGGGTCAGTTCCTCTGTGGAAAGGAACAAATAGTTCACCTATTGCTGCTCCTTGTTGCTTCAGAGAGTGAGAGAAGGGATTGCTGGCTAGAATACATGGGATTAAACTATTAGCCCTGCTCAGCTCTGTTTTACCTAAAATGTCCTTAGGCCAGCCTGCTTTACCAACTGGAAAACACTGGAATGAATGGCTGTTAAATTGAGCTTGAATATCACTATATGACACGATTTATTCTATCCATGCTGGGCTTCTTCTTTTACTGACTTTCTCTGGCCTTTTTCAGTTACAAATGCAGTGAGTTTAGACAAACTGTCAGCTATAATTCAAAGGATAATTTAATTTTAGTGTATTTTGGTTTTTTGCCACACCACCTGGCTTTAGGCTTAATGGTTAAATAACTGCTTATGCTGTACATTCAGAAGGTTTTAGAATACCTGATGTAGGCTTCTGTCCTGAATTTTCTTCTGTGGTATGGTCTCCCTATCCACTGATTATGCATGAAGAGACTATGAAAATTTATTGTGATACACTTATACATTTTTACATTTAAACTAGACAAATGTACTTTTGATAGAGAGGAGGATTTTTATATGTAATTTTAGCTTTCCAAAATAAGCAGAAGGGATCGGTATCTAATAGAAGAGATATTTGTGAAATAGCTGGACAACTGCTCAAGAATACTTTGCTGCATTATAACTATATCAAGAAACTTGGTTGTATTTTGTGACCTTAAAGTGACTGGTATAGTTTCTTTAAGATTTACATCTGGAGCAACAAATAATCAGTGCAAATGGAAGGAACCAAGCCTAAGTTAAGTACTGCTGACTCAAAAAAGTAGCTGTTAAACATAGCTATGATAATACATTATTTTTAATGTAGAATATTCTGAGTTGGAAGTGACTCATCAGGGTCATGTAGTCGAACTCCTAGCCCTATGCAGGACACCCCAAGAATCATACCATGTACCTGAGAGCATTGGGATTCTTACCTTTAATCCTTGAATGTCAAACGGAAGAAACCCAACATTTTGGGGGGTTTTGTTTGGGGCTTTTTATTTGTTGTTGTTCTTTTTGTTCGTTCTTCCTTTTTTTTTTTTTTTCCATCTAATCTGCTTTTATTGCTTCCTTTTCTTAGATTGCTGTAATATACAATTCGTGAGAAAGTGGTTGGTTTGTAGCAAATTAAGTTTTCAGTTTTTGGAATGCTCTGGTCAATACCTGTAGTTTTGTATTTTCTGTGTAGTTGGCTGGGGCTTTTTTTGTTTGAGTTCATGTAAATAATGCTTAGGGCCTATGCGTTAATCATAATCATCAAATAGATGTTAAATTTAACAAGGGTTGTCTGACAAATACCTTTAAGGATGAAGAAAGCTTTCAAAGATAATTTTTAAAAGAAAAATGTTTTACAGTGAGGGCATCAGTGAATAGTAACAGCTATTTTGCAATTTATATTTTAAATTAGATTATTAGTACCTGTAACTTGTGGTGAGAGCAATTCAATGTTACTTACAAAAGGGTGTTGTCATGTTGTTCCTTCTGAATTTCTTGTCAATGCTTGCTTTTAGTGACGTTTAGGTAGATAAATGGAACTTCCTTTATGTGAATGAAGAATTGTATTTAAGGCATTAGTTATTATTTGCAGTTTGAAGCTTGTTTCATATTATTTTCTGGCTGCTATTTGACTTTTCAAAATTTCCCACCAATCCTTAGTCCATGGCATTTGAGTGTAATAGTTATTATTCTGTGTCTAGCCTTGTTTCCTTAGAAAGATGCAGATGATAGTCTGGCCAGAAAACTAAAACCAGAAAACACAGTTAAGCCAATATAAAGAGTTTGAAAAATAAAATAATTGTGGGTACGAAACATTTCTATTGTTATTACTGTTATTGTTAGTGGTTTTCTTTTGTCCATTTTTTCTTTTATTGTCTTCCAGGACAGAACAAGGAACTGCATTCCTTGGGCTCTTCCTGGTATTTTATTGATCATTACAAAAAATACTGTGTTCTGAACTGAGTTTTTGAAAGTGCAGGATCTGAGCATCTCAGAAACAGGAAGTAAATGGGAAAGTTGTTTAGAGCTAAGCACAAGCAGTTGTGTGAGAAAGCCAAATCGTGTCTTTTTAATATGCAGAAATGCATCTTTTGAGCACTTCCAAGTATTTTGCAAGATAACATTTAATAATAGAACATTCCTGGAACATGTAATACTACGATGTTTTTGGTGTAGAACATGGTTTTTAGGGCATTTCTTGCAACAGTTCTCTCTTGTACTTTGCTTTGAGTAATAAATTACTACACCAATGGTCGAAATGACACAGTATTTGCCAAACCTGCATGAGCGAGTTACTAACAGAAGCCAAGAGGAAAACGCTCTTAGTCTTTAAGTGTCTTAGCTGAAATCTTGACTTCTGTCTCTTTCTGTCATGCTTGTCAACAGATTTTTATACAAGAATTAGCAGATTTTGCACATCAGTTAGTCTGATTCTTGCTTCTGGCCATAAAATGTTTGTGCAGTTGCTTCAGTGCTTTTGTGTCAGTCCTGACTGATCCAGCATACCAACTTCCATCCCTCAGGCTTTCTCCCATTGTCTATGCATAAGATTGTGTTTGAAGTCAAAAACTTAAAGCAAAACATAATTTTGCCACTAATATTGTGGTCTCATATAGCAGGCTAAAAACATATGGGATTAGTAGATTGATAAATATTTTATTCTTTGTTTTCAGACAACCTGGGTTTGGAGCATCTAAAGATTAAGTAAAAATCAGTTTTTGATTCAAGGTTGACTTGACTGAAAATTTCAGAGTCTTGGAAATGTAAGGTTCTTTGCTCTCTGTTTTGAGTGTCAGAATAGACACCAAACTGAATTATGCTAAAAGTGGAGTGAGTGAACAGAAAAGCAAGAATGGAAAAGGGATAAGAAACAGGAATGGAAAATATTGTATTATTTGTTGCCTATTATCACATGCAACTGCAGGAGTAAATTAGGCTTATATAAGTGAGGAGCTGGCTTAGTGCCAACTCATGTAACTTTAGGAGCACGATAGGTGTGGCACACTAAAGGACAAGTAATTACTAAATCTGTGGAAAAATTAAGAACCATGTCCTGTTAAGCAGGGTCTTAATAAAGACTATACAGTAGATAAAATCAAAAATTAATAAATTAGCATATATGGCTAGATATGAGTATCTATGGCCTCTTGTTTGTTTGCCAACCTGTCTCAAATGTTTCTGCGTAATTTGGGACTGAATGTGAAGAGTGCTTGATAGGTGCAAGAGAGATGCTACCTCTTTTCCTCACTCCACAGAGGTGTACTGGGTGTCAGCTGTGTGCATGGTGCAGGGAACGTGGCCTGTGCCTTAGGGAGTTTGTACTCTGAATCTGGGAAGCTGGATCACCCTTCAGAGAAAGGTGAATTTCATCTGGGCTGAGGTTATATTTAGAGTGGGAAGCCTCTCTCAAGTCTAGTGTGTCTCTTCTGTTGAATGTCAACTGGATACTTGTGCAGAAGACTAAAAATGAGTTGTGAACATGACAACTGTTACATCTTGCATTACTCAGAGCAGACAGGTTTGCTTTTGGTATTTCTGTGAATTTTCTTTTCCTTTCCTCATCTGTGTGTTTAATTTGTTGTTTCTATTAATTTTATTTTGTTGCTGTTCACTGCAATGGCTGTAGAATCATAGAATGTAGGAAAAGACCTCTAAGATCATCGACTCCAACTATTAATCTGATGCTGCCAGATCCACCACTAAACTGTGTCCCTAAATGCCACAGCTTCAAGGCTTTTTTAGTATATCCAGCAGTGGTGACTCTACTGCTTCCCTAGGCAGCCTCTTCCAATGCTTGACAACTCTCTCCGTGAAAAATTTTTTCTTACATCCGTTCTAAACCTGCCTGGTGCAACTTGAGGCTATTTCATCTTACCTTCCCTCTTTTTTACATGGGAGAAGAGAGCGACTCTCACCTGGCTATGACCTCCTTTCAGGTAATTGTAGGGAGCAATAAGGTCTCCTCTGAGTTTCCTTTTCTCTAGGCTAAACAACCCCAGCTCGCCCAAGGGCTCCAGCAAAGACTTGTGCTCCAGACCCTTTCCCAGCTCCACTGCCCTTCTCTGGACATGCTCTAGTATCTCAATGTCCTTCTTGTACTGAGAGGCCCAAAACTGGCCACAGGATTCCAGGTACAGCCTCACCAGTGCCCATTACAGTGGACAGTTGCTGCCCTGGTTCTGCTGGCCAGACTACTTCTGATACAGACCCAGATGCCTTTGGCCTCTTGGCCACCTGGGCACACCTGGCTCATGTTAAGCTGCTGTCAACCAGCACCCCCAGGTCCTTTCCCACAGGGCCACTTTCCAGCCACTCTGCCTCCAGCCTGTAGCACTGCCTGGGGTTGTTGTGACCCAAATGCAGGACCAGCACTTGGCCTTGTTGAACCTCGTACCACTGGCCTTGGCCCATCAGTCCAGCCTGTCCAGATCCCTCTGCAGACCCTTCCTGCCCTCCAGCATATCAACACTCTCACCCAGCTTGGTGTCACCTGCAAACTGACTGAGGGTGCTGTTGATCCGTTTATTCAGATCACTGATAACAATAGTAAAACAGGAGTGTCCCCAACACTGAGCCCTGGGGAACACACTTGTGACTGGCCAGAGTTAGAACCATGGATGTAACTCCATTCCCCACCACTCTCTGGGCCTGCCCATCCAGCCAGTTTTTTACAAAGCTGCACCGGTCCAAACCGTGAGCGGCCAGTTTCTCCAGGAGAATGCTGTGGGAAGACATGTCAAAGGATTCACTACAGTCCAGGTCAACACTTCCACAGCCTTTCCTTCATCCACTGAGTAGGTCACACTGTCATAACAGGAGATCAACTCCATGACGTTTGCTGGCACCAAGGTCAGAGTGACAGGCCTGTAGTTCACCAGGCCCTTGTGGATGGGATTGCATTTTCTGACCTCCAGTCACCTGGGACCTCCCCGGTTAGCCAGGACTGCTGGTAAATGATGTGGAAGTGGCTCTGTGAGCACTTCTGCCAGCTGCCCCAGTACCCTTGGGTGGATCCCTTCCAGCCACAGAGACTTATGCTTGTCTAAGTGGTGTAGCAGGTTGCTGACCATTTCCTCTTGGATTACATTGGTCTCCCCTATGTGGAACAGCTCTGCAGCTCTCACCCTATGAAACTGAACATTGCTGATTGCTCTCCTAAGCAAATCAGAATGAAACAGGTTGATCCAACATCATGCCCAAGTCATTACTGAGAATTGGCACCTTTTCTGTTTGCAGATTCAGAAGGCAAGTATTTTAGAGGAAAGATCAAAATGTTATTTATTAGCGTTGGGGTTAACAGTGTTCGTTCTTTCTGTTCCTTTAACTTTTTGACCATTGGGAGCAATTTGAGAACGCTGCAAGACAAAAACTGAGTATAAGCTCTGTTTATCTCTAAGTTCGTGTACATACTTGTAACTGCTTGTGTTGCAAATGTAAAAGAAAAAATTAAGTATTTTTTGTTTTCAAAAAGCGGATACCACCCCGAACCCTCTAGGTACAGAGTTCTGACATTCTACCCACCATAATTTTCTAGGAAATTAATTCTAAGTAAATAAAATAACATGGCTCTCAAATAGTTCCATCTGTTACTAATAATTTTATTCTTTTAACTTATTTAGTAAAATAAACAATGTTGAATGTTTTTTCTTACAGTCAAACAGATCACTGGACATTTTTGCATCACTTGTAATGCTTTTGAGAGATATGTGATATACTTGAAAAGGGTGCTGAGAGCCTCTCTTGACAGTGGAAGACAGCAGCATTTGTAATTCTTCAATAATCTGTAGAAGCATGGTGCTTACCTTTGTTATGGACCTAGGATTGTTGAAAAAGAAACAGACTGGAGAGATAACTGTGGCACTATTGATTATGCTGCAGGGGCCAATCCTCCAGCATAGCAAAAACATGGGGGTTAGATGAAATTAATGACTGCTCTGAGGGTAAATTGAGTATATGAAGAGTATGTTTATGCTGATTGTTAATGAAAGAACTGAATAAAAACTGAAAAAAGTTGTTAATAGGGCTTGCTTTCAAAATCGTCGTGTTGAAAATGCAGTTTAAAGAGTATGTCTTTCACTGACTATTCGCATTTGGGATATGCATAATAAAAATAACTGCTGTTGAAGCCAGTGGTACAATCTGTTATGCTGTGAAGAGATTAAGACTTTGCAATTCGGTTAAGTAGAAACATTGCTTCACGGAAGTCACTATATGTAGGTCATGGTTTTTAAGTGTGTTCAAAGCCTCTTTGTGTTTGGGAAGTGTGATCTGCATCTTGTTCTACAGCCTGTGAGCTTCTAAAGAAATGCTTGTTAGCTCTGCTTGTTCAGGGCTTTATTTTTGTTTGGTAGTGATTTTTGGTTGGGTTTTTGTGTGTGTGTGTGTGTAAAATGTGAAGCTACTAACTGTGCTCTCCTTCTATGTCTGGAAAGCGGTCTGTTCTTCGAGCATTTAACTGATGTTTTCCTATTGCCATGGATACTTTCTGCCTCGTGTATGAACCGTCATACTGACTCTGACTGGTTTCTGTAGTTGTTTAAGAAAAGAAATCACTAGAAATTTCTTTCAAAGGGCTTTTGACCAACCCTAAATCTATATTCCTGAGCTTCAACTTCACTGATTAAATATTTATAGCCATGATTTATTGATATTGAAAAAGATTTGGAATGAGTGAAAGGAAGTTGAAGTGCAGTCAAGACTCTGGCAGTCACGTGTGTCGTGTTAATATTGGTTGACACAAGCTGTGTTGGCTGTCCTTGTTTTTTAGTTGGTTCATGGTATTACAGTAATACTTTATTCCATATGCTACTATTAGAAACAAGTCCAAGCATATATTTGTGTAGTTCAGAAATGAGTTCATATTTTCATCTGCTTGTATTCGAATTCTCTTGTCAAGAATGTTAACTGCTCAATATGTTGTCCACTTTCTAGGGAGATCCCTAAGCTTTCTGGTATTATAAATGACTGGACACAATTAACTAAAAAGTGTTTTGTATTAATTTTTTGTTTTTTGTTTGTTTTGGTTTTTTAGGTGCATTTTCCAGACACAGAGAGAGCAGAATGGCTCAACAAGGTAAGGAGAAGCATTGCTCCCACCTGGGAAGGGGCAGGAGGGAAAGCTGAGATTAAAATGAAAGGTGAGCCAAGAATCTGAGAACAGAGTAGTTTTAACTTTATGCTTTATACACTTGAAGTCTCTGGTTGTTGATCCAGTTAGTCACAAGAAAGATTAAGTTTAGTTTTATGGTCCTGAAATTATGAGTTTTATAAATGATTTTAAGTGGCATTACAGTAATGACAGCTATAATTGTGTGGAAGTTATAGCAGCTGTAAACACAATCTTTAATTTTCTACTTGTCTGGGATACTTTCCAGTTACTGTAGGTTCCTGACTTACAATCTAAAAATAAATGAAATTTGCAGTCTTGATTTGTGTGTGTGATAATCTAAGATATAAATCTATGTAGCTTGCTTTTTAAAAAATATCTTTCATTCAAAGAACATAGAAGAACATGAGTTAATTGGAAAATAGTAAGAAAAAAAGCAATATAGAATTTTCAGATAGAAAATTCAGATGCAGTGAAGTTCTGATTTTTTTACGTTTATAACTTACGCATGTATTTAAGAACTGTACTTCCATGTAGATTTTTCTTTTCTCCTTAGACTGTAAAACAGATGTGGCCTTTTATTTGTCAATTCATTGAGAAACTCTTCCGAGAAACCATAGAACCAGCAGTAAGAGGAGCAAACAACCACCTCAGTACCTTCAGTTTTACAAAGATTGATATTGGTCATCAGGTCAGTGTCTGGTGAAGTTTATTTAAGAGACCTTGTTTTACATACCATTTTCATGCAGCCTTTTCAAATCTACACAGAAATATTTCTCAGTTATATTTGATCATAAGCCTGATTCTGGTTTCTGTTGTAACATTGAAAATAAAAATATGTGGGTTTTTTAGCAGAGGCTTTATTATATTTCCTGGGATCTGTGCTTCAGCAACTCGACTGAGAATTTGGAGAAGACTCAAAGTGTAGTAATGCCTTGTCACATGAAGAGCTCACAGCAATGTGATTTTAATATTGTTCATGTAATGCTTTACATTAAGTGAGCAGGGACCATTATCCTTTTGGCAGATGATCCAAGTCCAGTTTCTTTGTAACAGATGCACTTCTAATGGTGTTATCTGTGGCATCAATGATAAGGCTGCTCCATCCCATGAAAGAAGGGGTCTCACATGCCTGCAGAAGAGCCTGTTTGACCACTGCAAGCTAAGGATGAGTTCCCTTTGCTTTCAGCAAATTCAGCACTACTTAATCTTCCCTGCATCAAGCAGAACTTTACTGCTTTGAGAAGCAGTTTAACAGCTTTTGTTTGAAGTTGGCTTTCGTGTTCCTATTGCTTGTCATAAGTGGAATTTCAAGTAAGGATTTAAAAATCAACACCCCCACACACCCTCAAATGTTCGGAAACCTGAAATTAATTTTCAGGTATGATAGAGGGGAATTGTTTTCCTCTCTTTGTAACTCTATTTCATGTAGGATACAGTTCATTACTCTTTACTGCACCTTTTTTGTGTTGGGTTTACTACTTTTTTCAATTGTAAATCCTTTAACACAGGGCCTTCTGTCCTGCCCTAGATATATTTGTGTTCCAGACTGTAGCATTCCTTTTAAGCCATACTAATTTTGAGTAGGTTTTAGGTTAGCTCTCACACCTCTGTGTGGTTCTGCAGCTGGATTGAGTAACCTTGGACATGACAAACAGCTATTCCTACTTTATATTGCAGCCTTGATTGAGTTGATTGAGCTGCACAGCCCCAACACAGCAGTGAGATTTTGATTTTACATAAATTATCAAAAAGGTGTAAATAGAAAGATGAAAATTTTTCAAGAAAGGAAAAACTCAAAAGTGAGGTTGTTAATCATCCTCTCCTGCCTAGTGTTTGATGAATGTTTGAGGCTTGAGAGTGTGTGATTGATATGTGTTAATTCTGTATGAGGAAGGGAGAGAGGGGACAGTGTGAACACAGTGATTTAGAGAGACAGCACAGAGTGGTCGACACAACTTTTTATGGGAATTACAGGTTCTTTTCCATCTATTCTCACTAAATTCCACTTAAGGCAGCTGTCTTTTTGTGAACTAAATTTAGCTTGTTGTTGTAGTTACACAGAAAAGAATGCTTTGGGAGTTTTACACATACACCTGTGGAGAGAAATTGGATATTTGTGCAGGGGAGAAGGAAAGCTTGATTATTAAATATTTTGTAAATCGTGAAGTTTAGTGGTCTACACCCAGGATAATTGCCAGAAGGACTGTGGATTGGTTAAGTGGATCCCAGCAAGGTACTTTTTACCCTTGAAATAAGAATTTGAACTAAATTGATAGCCTTACTTCACACCTTTTAATGTTTATAGTAGGTTCTTAACTTCAGGTGTGAATGTGCCTATATTCACCTTTATTTCAAAGTTAAGAGTTTAATATACTTCTGTAGAAGAATCCAACTTTTACTTGCTTCATTGTTCCAGCCTCTGAGGATAAATGGTGTAAAAGTGTACACTGAAAATGTGGACAAAAGGCAGATCATTTTGGATCTTCAAATCAGGTAAACTTTATTATCATATTAAAATGAGGTCCATGCTTTATAATTTGCACATTGTTTGATTTAGCAGTTACATTGGCCTGAAAGGAGAATTGTTTCATTATGCAAATGTAGTTAATTCTAATTGTGTATGAATGAAGAAACTGCATGCTGTAAATAGCATTTATTTGAGGGAAATGGAATATGAACTCTGTGTGGTTTCATCATTAAAGTCATGTTTATTAATAAAAACATACTTTCCAAAGATAAAGCACTATCTTTGATTTTTTTCTTTAATGTATTAATACTTTGCCATTAAATTTAGTCTGAAATACAAGATGTAAGATTTTTTGGGTTTTTTACTTTTCTCAGTTACTTAGATTTTTTTATAAATATAGTATTAAAAAAAATAGTGATAGCTACAGAAATAATTGTGCTTACTTTACCAGTGTAAATTTTTGTATGATAAAATGTCAGAATGATTGTGCTTCATTGCTTCAGGTTTCTTTGCCATTTTATCATGACCCCTTTTGTATAGGTTTCTCAGTAGGTCTACCCTACATTTAACCAAGTCGTTCTCAACACAATCTACACTTGCAGAGTTTTTCAAAAGTTCAGCCAGTGAACCTGGCAATGATTTTATAATTGACCGTCGTAGGTCTGTGTTCCAGTGGCTACTTTTGCCTGTTCGTGGGTTATGGAAAGGCCAAATTTGTCAGTCATTGACAGTCCAGCAAAGAGCAGCCTTCTGTGTTCCTCACTGCTTCCCTGGCAGTAGCCAGAAGGGTCACCAGGCATCTCAGCTTCAGAGTCACTTCCAAAATTTGAACGTGGTTATTCTTAATTTTGAATTATTTGTCTAAAGCTCAGCTATGCTGAAGCTGCTGCTTTGGCAGAGCTGGGCAGGCCCCAGAGTGACAAGAGAAAAGGCTGCTGGCTCCTTCCCTGGGTTCCAGAGCAGGTGGGAGCTACATGTGTGAGCAGAGCCCAGTCTTTCTTGAATTGAATCACTTTATTTTTACAGGGAAACAACAGCTATCCAAATCAGGGATTGGTGTTGCTGGATGAAATACAGCAGGATTGACTCTTGAGAGCTTGTTTCACTGGACGAGTGTGTTAGCTCTAATGGAGCAATTTCCTCCAGTTTTCTCTTTGTTGCCACTTGACAGCAGCCATGAGAGCAGCCTCACCTCTTCAGAGATAAGCCCTCAGGAAAACAATCTTGTCTGACCAAACAGTCCATAGAAATTGTTTTTGAGAAGCTGTTTCTGTTCCAAGACCACTTCTTCCCTTTAAGGCAGAACTATTCACAGGAAGACAGAGTAAATCTAGTATTTATTTATTTTTTTTTTTATTTCTGCTCATCCTCGTGAAGTAGATAAAAGTAAAAAGGCCAGTAGGTTTGTACCAAAATTTCAGGAATAATGTTCTGTTATGTAGGCTTGAAGGAAATCTTTACCTATATGTCTCATTGTATTACCTTGCAACCTACTTAGAGAAGTGGTAGACAGCTGCAATAGAATCCAGTCTAAAAGGCTGAAATAAATTCCTTGAAGTGGTTTAAATAACAAAAATAGTGCTGGGTCAGCTGGGTGCCTGTTGGGCCCAACAGCCTGTCCCTACTGCTGGTGGCATCAGCTTCCAGGAAGAAAATGGAAACGAGAACTATGGAGTGACTATCACAGCTTCTAGGAATTAAGAGTTAGATAAAACCATCATCAAAGGAAGTCCTGTTTCATATTTAAGACTTGTCCTTGGCACCTCATTCATAAAGGACTCTTTTTCAAAGGCTTTTAGTATGCAAGTTTAAGACAGAGAACCCCCCTGGCCCCCAGTATCAGTTGTTACTGTTTGATGTTGTTGTTTGCTTTTTAATAGTTTGATTTATATATCCTCTGAGGGTCTTAGCACTGGGATTGTCTCAGTAGTAATAGGAAGAATAAGTGTCTCTGGGTACATTTAGATACAGAGTTAAATACAATTCAGGGTTAATGCCAACCCTAAATTATGCCTTACATTGCAGTTTTACAAGATTATAAAGAACAGTCTCACTGCTGGAGAAAAGTCTGTCCTTTGGAGTATTTATCCCTGTAGATTTTAACCTCCAGTGAAATTAGTTTGTTATAATTTTAATTTATTTCTAAGTTTAAAGTTAGGAACTTTCTATAAACCCCTCATTCCCTAAATACAGAGGGACAGACCTCTCAAACAGCTTCTCTAAACATTCATAAGAATAGTTGTAGGAAGCCAAGCCCTGTGGGGTGTGTGGTGAGGGAAGGAAGGAAAGATTTTATTTTATTTATATTTTATTTTCTGTTTAAAGTACATTAATTCTTTTAAGAATCTCCTTTTATCTTGCAGTTTCACTATTGTGGCTTCTTTTAGCCCTTTCTACTGTCAGTTGTTTGTGGTGGGATGCGTGCATTTGCTTTGGACCTTCCATAGAACATTTCAGTAGTTTCAGTGTTTCTGCAAAACTCTATTTTCTTGCATCATTCTTGAGGGTTTTTTTTTTTGGTCTGCTTTTAATTTTAATTGCAAAAGGACTGTGTTTTGGTTTCGTTTCTATTGTTTCTGCAAGGATATTGAGTGCATTATTATCATTGCTTCAGAGTATTTTTCAGAACTCTTTAGAACAGGTTTTGTGCATCACTCAGGATCCAGTTAGGAACTTCACTCTAAGTAGCTTGAAAGCTAATCCACAAAGCACTCACTGGAGAATGTATTTAAAGGTTCAGTTTGAGGACCATATTTGTGAAGGGAATGCTTTACCTTTCTCTTACTGTGGAGTTTATGTTAAAAAAAGTTACCAAAACTCATTACAATTTAAAAGTCTAGTTCTTGATGACAAATATGGGCAAGGGAAAAGTTTCAACCACTTGAGCAAATGAAGATAAAATCTAAAAAAATTGTTAATAAAAAGAAATCTTACATTTTCTAAAGTACGTGAATATAGTAAATACTTAGGTAAAGGTTATGGATCAACAGAAAACAAGATAAACTCAGTCAATTTAAACATGAACTGTAGCAAAGAAAGCAAAAAAGATTGGGAGAGTGAAGAAGTAAATGTTGATGGCCTGAGTTTTTTCAGTGTCTCATGACACAAAAAAATTGATGCACTGAAAGAGTTTTAGGCTGCAGACTGAAACCCATGGCAGATTTTTTCAAACGTGGAGTACTTGAATGGGGAGACTCATTAATTTATACTGGCAGAAGACAGATGTAAAAATAGGGCCTAAAGACTTCCTAAAAACAATTAAGATAGTCTAGTATACAGAACCACATATCACTGTAGTACAGGAAATATTTTTGCCATAACCTTTTATTTTCACTTCTCTTTCTTCTGGGTATCTTCCATGGGTTACAATGACCACATGCAGTACATTGTGCTTCTCTTTTGATTCCGTACAGCTGCTGTTAATATGCTTACAAGAGTGTCCTCATTAAACTGTAATCTATCTCAGTGTCCTGTACCTTAAAGGGATCATAAATATTTCTGGGATATTATGATCTGAATGTAAGAATTTGCTTACTAAATGAGCTTTCAAGTTGTATAGTGTATTATGGTGGAATTGTGTAGGTATCGACTGTTACTAGACCCAGGCAAATATCTTAGGGGATAAAACCATATTTAGCTTTATTATAAAGTTAAATGTTGTTGACTTAGTCCCCTCAAATGCAGTTTGTTACTATTTTTACTTTGGTTTGTCATCATGTTGTTATGGATTTTCAAACAAGCATATTGCTTCCCAGTCTTCATAACACAAATAGTTCTGATGCTGCAGAGTGCTGGGACTGAGGTTTCAGTTGCAGGTTTTAATTGACCTTGCTTCTCTGTGTCATGTTGTTATGCAATTACATATATATATGTGGGAGTGTATTTATATATATCTCTACTATCTCTATATATAGTTAGATAGGTTAAAAATAGAAATTACATCATTTTAAATTGTATATTAAAAGTTACATACCTATTTTTAAACTGTACAGTCACACTACATTCTTTCCAAGGAAAGCAACTGTCACCTTCCTTTGACATAGACCCCATCATGTTGTTGTCTTCCAATTCCCCAAACTGGCCATTGAACAAAAAAGATTCTGCACAGCGTTATCTTTTGAATAGTCAAAAATAGATTCCAGTGAAATTTGTTTACAGGAAAGTCTTGGTACTATTGTTTATTTCTGTTTAAGAGATTGATAAGATTTGCATTTGTTGAAATCCCAAAGACAGCACCACCACACACAGTGCAGAGGAGGCTGCAGATGATTTAGATAATGGATATGTGGAATTTAGCTCTCACCTTTGTTTTCTTTTGGTAGTACCTAGTGGCCATCAGGTTCAGGGGAAGGGAACAGCGATCCTGCTGTTCCGCTCTTAATGTGAGAGTAATTTATTTTATATTGACTTGAGCCTAGAATTACCGATGAAGGGACCAATTCCATTTTGTTCACAATTCTCCAAACATTTTTTTTAAATAAGACTGCTTCGTACTCCTAAATGTGGCTAACAGTGTTTCAGTGTACAGGCCAGTCTGAGGAACTAATGTGCAGAAAGCTGGCCTCTGCTGCAAAATCTGGAACAGGACGCCCTGCAGAGGAAACAATTTCCCCCTCCTTCTAGCAGTGTCTGGCTTTAATCTACCTCATCACCATCCCACTTGGTTCCTTTTTCCATTTTGTTTACCTGGGCAGTCTGTTCAGAAAGCTCTTCAGATTTCATTTGTCCTTCTGCTATAGCCTCTGTCTTCTTAGCCAGTGTCCTCATCCAGTTCATCTCTCTCTACCTGGAGCATGGTATTCAACCTGTTAGGTTTTGCTTTGAGCTCTCATTCTGTATAATCATTGACCAGTTCCTTGGTAAATGAGTCTAAAGCTTTCTTCCTGAATTCCTTGAGTCTCAAAATCAGTTTGTTTTCAGAACCAATGTGTCTCACAGCAGTACCAGCTCTTGGAAGAAAGTTGCTCAGCTCTGCTGGTACATGCTTGACCTGCATGAAGCTGCAGGGAAAGAGCTAAAAATCCAAGCCTGAGTTATGTGTGAATAATCTTGTAGCCCTGTAGCATGGGCAAAATACATGGGACTTGTTTTTACCATCTTCTACAAGTCTGAGAATCAGGGCAGCATCTGGAATATTTCAATCACTTGACCTTGCGTCCCCAAAAATGGGATGCAAGAACTGTTCAGGGAAAAATTTGCATTGTTTTTAATATGTTCTCTAATTTGCTTCCTGTCTTCTCTCCCTTCAGAAAGGGCTCGACTGTTTTTGGCTTAAAACTTGCTTAGAGGATCATTCAGCTCAGCATGCCCTGCTAATTGAAATTCTAAATACGACTGGCTTTGCAAGTCTATGAATATTTCAGACAAGTTTCATTTTTAGCATAACCACCATCTCAGTCTAGTGCTTCTCATGATTATGTTAGATGAGAGTGGATTTGGGTACATTTACAATCAATGAGATCTGCGGAGAGCTTTCTTGAAATGGAGTATGAATTCTGTGTCCATTATTTCCCAAAAGTAGGGCCTCTTGCTTGTTTTCTATTATGCATCCTTTTGGAGATGATAGCAAACCTAGGTATTAATTGGATGATTTTGATGACAGTGGTGATGTTTTGAAGGAGATGTTTCCACAAACTGACATTGTTTTATGTTCTAATATTTCAACATGCATTTTTTGTGCGTACACTGAGAGACAAAATAGGTTGTCACGACAGTGGAAAACAGAACTAACAGTTTATTGGAATTTAGTCCATAGAAGTGAAATTTATACTTTCTTTTTTGGTTTAGTTTTGTTGGAAACTGTGAAATTGATTTGGAGATCAAGAGATACTTCTGCAGAGCTGGTGTGAAAAGTATACAGGTGAAATTCAGTTTTTTTCTTTTGATTTTCATATCACTAAATCACTATTTTCTGATGAAATAATCTATAAGAAAGCAACAGTAATTGTGCAGTTTTGTAGCTTACTAATTTTTTCTCATTTGAATAGTATTGATACTGCATTATAATTTCAGTAACACGACTTAACAAAAAAATAAATTCCTTTAAGATGTAGAACAAATATATAACATTTACTACAGGAAAAGCTGGAGATAATTTCACACCAATCCAATGTGATGTGTCATGTGTTCAAGTGATGTGTCAGTTTATAAAGGCACCACAGAGCTTAAAATTTTATTTCATGTAATATCTAAGTGTCAGATAGAATTACTGGTTTAGATGCAATTACTATTAGTAGGCTTGTCATCTGATATTGTTTCTCAGATTTTCTTAACTTTCTCATAACAGATGTCTCCCTAAGGAGGAGAATTAGCTCTTTTGCATGTGTCTTGCCACACCAATAAGCATTTACCTGCTTTTGCTCTAGTACCTGTGGATGCCACAGTGCTTCATGTGTCACATTTGTTTACATGGAGCTGTAGAAATAATCCACTTCACACTTTTAGGCAATTACCACCAACATGGCACTGCATGATACAGATGAATGTAATGAATTTTTAAGCACAACTGTTAAGTGCTTGTGTGAATATTTTTGGGATTGGATGATATGTAAAGAAAGACAGAATTTATATATATACATATTTATTTATTTATTTATTTATTCCATAAACAAGAATTTAATGAATTAGAAGTGTGAGCATTGCCAGCAAATAAATTTTATTTAAAACTTGACTAAAGTAAATTTCATTGTCTTTTTTTTCTTCCTCCTCCACAGATCCATGGCACCATGAGGGTTATCCTGGAACCACTAATTGGAGACATGCCCCTAATTGGAGCACTATCCCTTTTTTTCCTTAGGAAACCTGTAAGCACTTTTATCTCCTTTTCCACTTCTTTTAGAGTGCCGATGATGGTAGTTAGAAAATGATGGCGCAACAATTAAGCAGCAAAAGCAAAGAGTTTGGGAAATCACTACTGTTTGGTAGAACTTTCACAGATAAGCACTGGAAAAATTTTATGAATGCTAGCAGGAACCAAGATGGATAATAATTACCTTGGAATTTGGAAGTGTGTTTTGTCAAACCTGTCAAACTTTTTGTACAAGTCTTCTGGATAAGGAAAGATCAATAGATACCATCTAGATTGGTTGTAAAAAAAGCTTTTGTTGCTGTTCTCATGACATTCTGTAGTTAAGCATGATCTGACTTAAAATTTCACAAAATCTGTGCAAGATTATTAAGAAAAACAATGCCAGTGTTAGCACAAATTAAAATTAGAATGGAAAATTACCCACCTACTGTGAAGTTTTTCTCCTAGATAGCGAGTGGGCAATTTTCATTACGTTTACCAGTGACCCAAGTATAAGCGTGGATAAAGCACATAATGAGATGGAATTGGAATTCAAAATGATCATGATAGTAGCAGAAGTGGAAAGGAGAGAGAAGGTCACAGAATCCAGCTGGAGAATGTGCTAGGCCAAAGTACACGTTTGGGCTGGAGTAATAGTGAAACAAAGGTGAGCCAGCAAGGTCTTGCTGGTATGAAAGTGATACAGCCAGACTGGCATGTGTAAACAAGAGAACAGCCCTCAAATGCCTTCAGTTTTAGGCACAGCACTTCAACAAATCTTGTTTTATAAAAGTATAAGGGATAACATAATACACATTGCACTTGGCTGGTGGAAAATTCTTTGATGTTGTGTATGTGTGGGTGTGAGGCAGTTTCAGCAATTTGAAGTTTGGTTCTGCTTTTAATAAGTATCAGTAAGAGCTTAACAGAAAATGTGAACAATGTGGAAATTCTTATGCTACACAGACTTCTTTAAAGAAATTAATTGTTTCCATCTCTTACTTGGAAGTATATTTTCCATCTGAAGCTTTTCTTGAATATATTCTAATTAAACATTAAAACTTACGATGTCAAGGTTCAACAGTTTCAGACTGGCAGGTCACAAATTACAAATATATGGGTTTAGACACTTTGAAGCATCTCAAATTGGTCATCTTGGTTTCATTATCATTCTGAAACTCTGAAAAGTTGATCTAGTTTACAAGGCTTGGGGGGTGAGAGTGAATTGTTGAACAGCTTTAAGGTGGTATGTTGTTACTTTCTTCGAAGAAATCCCATTCTTGTAATACAGTTCTTTTGAACAAATGTCCCATGATAAATTTTTGCTACTATGTTGAAAAGATAGGTTTGGTTTTGTGTGTTTATGTATGGCCTAGAAAAAACTTACGTCACTTGTGTTATTTATGTTGTTTGTTTCATCTGTCTAGAGAAACCATGTGTGCTCGGGTAGAAGGAATGGAGACAAATCTTAGTAAAATATGCAAGAATTTGGAAATATTTTGTGCCTGATTTAGTCAGTGTTTTTGTAAAAGTTAATTAGTTCATGCAAAACTGATAAAACTTCGTTGCTCTTATTTGGAAGTAGTTGAGGAAGTACATTGGGATGAACCAAATTTGGATTTCCACAGATTTCTTTGAAGTGAGCCTAAACACTAGGAGATGTCTGCTTAAATTTCACCTCATTTTTACCCTCTGGCTGAGCAGTGAGTGTAGGACATCTGTTAATCTTCATGTTTATACTAACAAAGTAAGCTTGACCCTGACAAGGGCTGAATGCTGTCTTATGCTGGTTTGCACTATGTAATTGTTAGCATACTCTGATATTATTTTGCTATTTAATCCTCTCCTAAACAATTTCCATACTCAGTACAGTCCCCAGCTCCGTCCAGGGACCAGCCAATAAACAAGTTAAATGCAAACATTCTGGGTTAGAGGAGCAGGGAGAAAAGTAGCTGTGTGGACGGAGGTGTTGCTTTTTTTTTTCCTACAGGAATAACCTTTCTCCATTGTCTAGATGTGGTTTGTGTTGTCTCTCTCAGTTCTGTTTTGTACAGTCCTTCTGCAGAAGCCATTCTGACACACTCTGTGCTGGAGCCATGACCTGACACAGTATGTCTGGATGGCTTCCCTGGGGTACCTCATGCAGCTGCTTCTGTTTGATGCGTTCTGGGGGAGAGGTAGGAAGGCTGGCAGTGGTAGGGAGGGAGAGATCAGCAGCAGGAATCCTTAGAAGCAGTTCTTGGCACTGCTCTGCTTCCTGGCATCCTGCTCTGATAGGATGTATCCAAACCTTCCACTTGTGGTACTCCCAGAGCCCTCTCCAGTAGATTTTAATTCTGATACCTGTGCCCACTCTTTTCTAAGTGTGATGCATCTGCAAAGTGCTTAGCTAGGACAACTTGCACCTGAGAGAAGAAACCGAAAACATATCAAGTGAAACACCTCTCATTTGGGGTCAGTTTCTGAACTTTGGGAAATACTTTGTCCATAGTAATTTTGTCTTTTGTCCTACCTCCTGACACTTTATTAGCGGGACAAAAAAATGATGGGAAGTAGAGTGGAGTATCAGCTTGGACTATAAAGTCAAGCCCTCCCCAGAAGTATTCTGTTACAAAAATGTTACAAGTGTTTTTCGCCCTCCTTTCATTTAAAAACTAAGGTAGTGGTCAAGGTCCAAGCAAACTTAAGGGTGAATGGTTCAAAAAATAATCCAAGTTAGCCCAGAATTTTGACAGTTGTCCATGGCTGTTCAGCTTTTTCCAAGCAGACTTCTCTCCCCACCGCAGTGTGTTTTCTCAGTGTTTATTTTTCTGACTTCTGTAGAAAAATGTAAAATAATGCTTATTATAGCAGAACCAAATTCTGTCGTCTTACTAGAGAGCAAGTGGCTGCAGCCAATGAAAGCTTTTCTTAAATATTTTTGTTAGAAGAGGAATTAGTTGGCAGCTAGCATTAGATTTTGTTCTCATATTTTCCAGTCTAAAGTAACTGGCAACAATTCCTCTTGCTCTGTATCATCTGTTTGCTGGACTTAATGACTATATAAGGCAACATGGCCTATGAGTTTACCAGTCTCATATTTCTGAGTAATACATGAAGTTTTTGATCTTTCAAGAGTTCTTACATCTTATGAAACTTTTTATATACTGTAT
The DNA here is from genome assembly GCA_013397755.1 of Cnemophilus loriae. Taxonomy (NCBI): domain Eukaryota; kingdom Metazoa; phylum Chordata; class Aves; order Passeriformes; family Corvidae; genus Cnemophilus; species Cnemophilus loriae. The sequence continues at coordinate 3,921,701 of VZTF01001612.1, read as the reverse complement.
TTTGTTGTTGTTATTGTGAAGAAGGTGCTAAAAGTTTCATCAGCTTATAAAATACATCCACATATGTAGGAGATTTCAAGGGAGGGAAATAAGTGCATTCTAATGTTTGAAGTAGTCTTTTAAATCTCTGAGTGTCAGTGCTAGAGAGAAGGTAGCACTGGATTAACAGTCAGGATTTGTGAGGTTCTTTACATATTTCTCACTGTGTTAATGTTATATTTACCAGATAGTTGGTTCTCCAAGTTTTAGTTAGTGTTTTACTTTTAGCACAAACCAGTACATAGTTATTTTGATTTGTGATTCAGTTATAGAAGTTTATATGGCTTATAGTTGTACTGTAAATGGGTAATTTTCAAAAGCTTGTACAGTGGCACACTCAGAATTGAGGGTGTGTCCTAACCCAACCGTTTTCTCTTAATAAAAGCCAAAACCCTCCCAATAAGACAAACACATAAAAATACTATTGTTCTAAAGAGAACAATGGCTGGAAAACAGGATATCTTCCAGGAAAAATTGGCAGCTCTTCCAAAGCTCTCATTTTCAGATTTCACAGTTTTGCCTTCCACTTGCTGACTTGAGTACTACTTTTCTTTCTACTCACTTTATGGATTGGTTCTGTCCTGTAGTTTCAATTTATTTTTATATAGGTTTAGTTAATATTGTCTGCCTTTGGAAAACTGGCTGGTTGAGACTTTCAAAATTTTAAGTCCTGATGAAAATTAGACTCAAAAAGGAGTGCTTGCAGCCAGAATGAGTCCCAGTGAAATAGCTGGAAATAAGCATAAAGTGGTTATGTAGGAGGCACAGAATGCCTCTAGAACATAAGGGATTGTCAGGTTTGTGGAACACCTGGATAAATGCTGATGCACAGGTACTGTTAGAATAATATTTGTTAAGAATTAGTCTTGTTGCTTATGAAGTGAATGATTTGCACTGCTACTCAGCATACTTATAATTTGCTATAAATTATATTTTTTCTCAGTGATTTTAGATTTTGGTAGCTTATGGGATGTTTTAAGGGCCATCGCAGTTGGAGCTTCCACAGCACCATATTCTTTTCTCCCTGTGCCCTCCATTCAGTGTTGTTGTCTCTCTTACACCAGTGTTGAAAGTGCTGCTGCTGGAGGAAGCTGGCTAAGGGATGTGAGCTGGCATGATATTGAACACCACAAGAAGTGCCCAGTTTCCTGTCCTTCAGATGTGTTTTAGCAGCCTGAGCTGGCTCACTAAAGTCAGGAGAGTGTCACAACTGGTGTGAGGGTGTGAGCCAAGATGCAGACCAGTAGAAGGGTAGGAAGGAGTAGAGAAAGTGGAGAGAATTGGCTTGAATGAAGCTGTGAGTAGTTGACACTGTGGAGAACAGCAGGTGCACTGGATTTGTGCAAAGTCTGCTGTGATCCTTCTTCTGGTCACTTCAGCTCACTTGCCTGCTCTGTTTTCCAGCCCCTCAAGTATACATCTTACCTCTCTAGCAGCTGTCTCATTTAAATGTTCAGTGAGTTACAACTGGAAAACTTTTAAACATTATTTCGTGCAGAGATACGCTATGTTTCCTATAGCAACCAGGGGGACTACTACAGCAATTACTCTCTGTAGTATTGTCTGAGAGGATGAGCTTATTATATATTTCCTGGGAGATACGCTGGATAATGTTACATATTAAATTATAACAACTATGCCAGCACTTCAGCATTGTAGGTGGTGATGGGCTTTGCTCTACTAACAAACAAATTGTACCGTGTCTCTGTATGACCGTTCACAAGTAACAGTAGAGAGCATGTTAGTTCCCTCTTTGTAGTACATTCCCAAGAAGAATCACAGCTTATCCCATGGAATTGTATCCTTGTGGCCTGTAGTACAGTTAAAGTTTTCCTGCAAAAGTCTTACATTTCCATAACTCGTTTAGCAGGAAGTTGTTAATCAGCATTTTAAAATACTCTGTGGCTTCTCTTCTGAGAATTAGTGAAGCTTATGGCAGCCAAATCAAGCCGCAAGGTTGGCAGTGTTTAGAGGCTGCTTTTTGTGCTTCTGTGAACTTTATTTATGGCCCTGTGTATTCTACATTCCAGTATGTATTTTTCCCTTTGTAGAGGCTTCTAGGGTCTTGAGAACACCCAGTGTGTATAGAGATGCTCGTTAGTTTTTAGCCTGTCCTTTCCTATTGGCTGAAGGGATTTATTTTTTAATTTTATATTTTAACTTCTTCCAGTGTATGTGTTGCATTAGTTCTCCGTACAGAGCTTTGGTAACACGTGAATTTTTTGGCTTTCAGGGAGATAACAAAATTTGTTTTCACCTCTCTGAGCAGAGGAAGAATTGTAAGAGGCTTGAGTAACAATTCACAGACTGCTTCATCGGAAAGTGTAACTGGTGTCTGGAATCCTGCCTTTGTCCAGTGAGCTGGCTGGTAGAGTCTGCAAGGCGTGTCACCTGTCTCAGTTGCAATGTGTTGTGGAAAGGCACCATCGTTTCTGGCTTCTGGCAGCATTTCACTTAGTGACAAATCCTTCACACAGTTTTTTCTAGTGCCCTGTTAGTTCTGCTGCAGAGAACCAGCTGGCGTTTAGCTAAACTAAGAGAATTATGCATTGCTTAAAGTGGTGATGGAGAAGGAAATTACATTGTTAAGCTATTCTTTAAATACGGAAAGTTTTTAGATTTGGTGCTTCATAAAAGATTCATCAGCTGGCAGTCCTTTGCTTGCTCCCTTTTTCTCCATAGGACTCTTCAGTTAGTTATGATGGCAACGTTGCTGTAACTTCTGTCAGAACCACAAAGTTAGGGGGTCCTGGTCTTCTCCAGCAAGTCATGGCATGGCAGTGCCCAAAATATAGAATTTGCTTGTTATTTGGCTGGACTGTGGCTGGGGAGCTCCCTCCTGCCTATGAAGAAATTCTTTGCCTCCTTTCTTCTCACTCTGCTGTGTGTTTGTCTGCTGTCAGTGCTATTTTTATACTTTTGCAGGTATAAGGATTTTTTTTTTTTGTCTGAATTGGTGTTGCCGTCTGGAAAACTCTTCTTATGTTGCAAACAGTGTATCTATTGTTGGTGTGATTATGTTTGGAAACCAAGTGCAGACTTGAAACAACTTTATTGAAAGGAATGTTGGGGTGATGGCAGGGCGAGATAGAACACTAAAAAAAGTATAAGGGAAGAAAACAAAAAAGACATTCCTCCCTAATACCTGTAGACTAACATTAGAGTATGTGTTACTCTGGGTGCTTGTGGTAGAACTGGAAACCAAGCTCTGTGGTGGGCAAATGCAACAAACTTTTATCTGCAAGGAGAACTTACCTTCAAAGCCCAAACAGTGACAGCTCGATTATGCCAGGAGTTTGAAGGCTCATATTCCTTCCAAAACATTTAAGGGCTTAAGATTTATTTGCAAAGCTTTTCTAATAATCCTGTAAAATGCTTAGCCATAGTAATGTTTTTTAATTTCTGAGCTTCAGCTTCAAATGGAAGAGGATTTGTCTTTAACATTTCTAAATTGGTCTTTGTCTTTATTCCTGTACAGTAAGTGGATGAAGAGAATTTCTGATACTGTATGTACAAATTGTATTTCTTGTCGAAATGACCACTCTTAGTAGCACAATTTTCAGTTTTTTTGTGTAATTGTTTTTCCATGCTTCATGCTCTGAAGACTGATGACGGAATGAATAGATAGCCTTGTTTTTTAGCAGAGGTGTGTAATAATCAAAATATTGACGGTGAGGTTGTACCATAGGCCCTGTTTGTGTTTCATATGCTGTGTTGCAACCTTTTGAAATGCTTTTTAGTCACGTCAATGGAACGTGTCAGTTCTCAGTGGCATCTTGTGGGTCGTTCTTGCTTTTCTTTTGGGCTGTAGCGGTTAATACGGAAACCACTGTGATAAATGTTTCAGTCCAGTGCAGGAGATGTTTCTCAATCTGAATTTCAACATGCATTGTGTTGCTCAATGCATTTATTCAGTGAGGTCTATTTAAGAGACAGCACAGGAGTTTGCTGTGTTAATTGCTGTACGCGATACACTGAACAAAATATGAAAACAAAAGGACATGCAAATATTTTCTCATTTGCTATTTAGTCTGAAAATATTGTTATGTAAAACTGTTAAATACAGGATGCAGGTATGAATACCTTACGATAGGGACCAGTTTTAGAAGGTATTTATGGTGTCCATTTGCTTCTATTTTGCCTATGAATAAAGAAAAAATAAATCATATAATAAACTGGGTCCTTTGTCTTAAGACAGTATAAAATTACTTCTTCTAGGACCTTGGTAGACTGCATAGGTTTTTAAAGTGTCTCATAATGTACAGTCAAAACTTGTGATTAGAACAAGAGAATCAGTCTGAATACTCAAGTTGTGGTTACTCTTATCAGCTACTACCAAGCTACTTGTTTGCTATATTACTTAAACATCTGTGGGTTTGCATGATTGAGGAAGTAGTATGAAGTGGTGATCCTGGCCCTGCTGGTAATCGAGAAGAGACAAGAAAGTGATTGGGGGTAGCCAGAAGGGAGTCATGAACAGGAAATCACGGTTAGCCAAGCCAATAGCCCTCTATGATCAGAAGGCTGGCTCGGTGGATGAGGGAAGAATTATGGATACAGCTTACCTTGACTTCACTAAAGCTTTTGACATTGTCCTCTGCAACATCCTCAGAGGTAAACTGCTAAGTACAGAGTAGATGAATAGACAGCTTGGTTGAAAAGTGTCTAAACTCTTCAGGCTCAGTGAGTTGCGGTCAGCAACATGAAGTTTAGCTGGAGGACAGTCAGTAGTGGTTTACCCTGGGGTAAGTACTGGGCCCAACACAAATTCATGGCTGTCCTGGATGTGGGACAGAGCGTGCTCTCAGCAAGTTTGCTCGCTTAAAACTGGAAGGAGTGCTTGATACACCTGATAGTTGTACTGCTGTTTAGAAGGACCTTGACAAGCTGGAGAAATGTGCCAACAGGAATCTCATGAAGTTCAACAAATGGAAATGGAAAATCTTGTGCCTAGAAAGGAATAACCCTGTCTCCCAGGACAGGCTGGGGGCTGACTGGCTGGAAGGCAGCTTTGCTGGAAAAGATATGGTCTGTTCAGTTGGGCAGAAAGAGGAAGAGAAGTCAGAAATGTGCACTTATGGCAAAGAAGGCCAACAGCATCCTGGGCTGCATTAGGAGAAGCACTGCCAGCTGGTTGAGGGAGATTTTTCCTTTCTCCACAGCACTGGTGAGGCACATCTGGAGTGCAGTGGGGTGGTCCCCAATACAACAGAGACAGGGACATGCTGGAGCAAGTCCAGTCAAGGGCCATAAAAATAATGAAAGTACTGGGCATCTCTCATGACATGATACTCCAGTTCCTTAAGCATCTTCATGGCCCTTTATTGGACTCTCTCCAGGATGTCCATGTACTGAGAAGCCCAGCACAAACACAGCACTCCAGGTGTGGCCCCAGTGCTGAGCAGAGCGGAAAGATCACATCCCTCAGCCTGCTGGCAGTGGTTTTTCCTCATGATGCACAGGATAGCCTTATCTCTGTTTGTGGCAAGGGCATGTTGCTGGCTCATGTAGATTATTGCAGTACATCCTGTGATATGTCTTGCCTTTTGTTCTGGAATATCTGGCTATTACGTCTTACTTTTTTCATTGAAAGGATAATGATTTTCTTCTTTTCCTGCTTAATTGTTTGTTACAGTTAGGCCTGGTAATATTGTTCATAGGTAACATTGTTGAAATATTTGCCACCATTACAAAAGTATATTAAGTAACAGTGCTCCTTATGTGAGTAAATCTATTATGTGTTATCTTTACTAAAGTATTCACAAAGGAAATAACTAATTAAACTATTAATAGATCTTTTGTAAAAAAATGGTATGTGCTATTTTTAAAAAAGAAAGTGAAGGTAGGGTGACGATTCCTGTCTGTGAAAATATACATTTGTTCTTGTAGAGATTTGTTGTTTTGTTTTAGCATTTAGCTGAACCACCACGGATAGTTCCTTAACTGAGGAATATCAAAATACTTTTCTCATGCAGTTATGCTTAGATTGCGTGAATTGGATTTGGAAACATGGTGGTAACTGGATGGGTTTGGATTTGTTTGTTGCTTAAATATTCTGTTAACTTCTGTGAAGTTAATAAAAATCATTCAGTGAAGAGAGAACTAAGGGAACTCGGGTCTGTTGGTTTTGTTACCTAGAATTAGAATATTATAGGATCAAAAAGGATGTTTAAAATTAGTTTTTAATGCCAGCAATCCTGAAACAGAAATGGTACCTTTATACAGCATAATATTCTGCAGAGATTTTCAGTGAAGAAAGTATGTATGATCTAGCAATGAGTCATCCGTTTTAATTGTTTCTGAGGATTTTTCTCACTTTGATACTTAATGCTGTTGATACCTTTCTTCTTTATCAGTGATAGAATGAACTGGTGCATTGAAAACAGCCTCCTCTTATGTTTGCAAGCTGTTATCACATCTTCCTTCCACCTTCTTAATCCAAATTCTTCGTTCTTTTCTGTTGGTTATGTCTTATAGATCTCTTATTTACCTGGTCTCACGCGGGATTCTTTGTCAGTTTATTATAATTTGCAAATTCATGTTAATGACTGTTCATCTCTAACAGGTCAATGGTGACTCCAAAAATATTTCTTCAGAAAATAGGACCACATTTCATTATTCTGTATTGGTTGTACAGAGTAGATCCTGTGTATATTGGGGGGGTGTATTTATATGCATGGTGGAAGACTGGATAAGAGAATGGTGAAACTTCTTATAACTTTTAAAAAACGTGTCTAAAAATTCTTAAGAATGCAAGAGGGTTGTTTTGTTTGTTTAAGAAAATCTTGGAAACTGGTTAATTCTCCACTTAGCAGAATCTGTATCAATTGGGTTTATTTCTTCAGTGTTATGAATTCTAAGTTGCTTTTCTTTTTTTTTCCTTCCTTTTTTCCCCCCCCCCTCCCTCTTTTCTCTGTAATTCACAGCTTTTGGAAATTAACTGGACTGGACTGACCAATCTTCTGGATGTTCCGGGACTGAAGTGAGTATACCTAAAGCAGTGTTTGATATCTCTGCACTCCAGTAAAGCCCAGAAAATCTGAAGACCATCAATTGAGTCATTTTTAGCTTAGGTTACTCTGAGCTGTTCTCTCTTAATGTAGAATTATATGAAATAGCTCAATTTGCAGAAGGTAGTGATTTCACTACAAGTCAAAGGACACCAAAAGTATATGTAGTAGGTCTTGTTAAAAATACTTTGAAAATATAATTTTCAATCTACTTCTTTTAGTGTTCTCAGCCTTTTCAGATTTCCAGAATCTTGTGAATTTCCTATCTGCCATCTCCTGGGACAGCAGAAAGACACAGGACCTTCCTTTCATGCCAATGGGTTCATGACATCTTGGTTCTTGGCTTTGTATGCCAATCCGTCTCTATTTGCTTGTGTAAAGGTAGTAATAAATACCTTAAGACTATTCAAATTAAATAAAGTTTCTAATATCTTCAAGTGCTTACTTCTAAAGCTTTCAGTTTATTATGTGAAGATCAAAAGGAGTAGCAAAAATATCGACTGTGTATAGGTATAAAAATGCTTAGCTTATTCAGAGCTTTTCCCAATACCACATGATAAAATCCCAAATTAAAAAGCATCGATAGAGGTGCAAATCAAGCAGCTTTGAATCATTGCAATCCAGATAAAGTTAAATCCATGAATATATTCATAATTATGAGGTTTTAATAGTTACCCAGGGGCTTTTTAATATGGAGACAATGGCAAAGGAGATAATAGTGGATCTGATACACACTTGGATTTTGTGACTACCCCTTTTATTAGATCCCTTTCTCTCAAGAGTTGGCCAGCTCCAGAATTATTTTTTATTGTTTCAAAACAGGAGTTTGAATTTAGGTATTAAATTAATCCCTTAGTAATCAATGGCATGACTGAAGTGGGTTTTGCTTTCCTTAGGCATGTGAAGCCATTGCATGGAATCCCAGCTGAACAGTTTGAAATTAGAACTTGCATTAAGTAGGTTAATGGCTGCAAGAATTGCTCATGCTTCAAGTCTGCTTAAGACCGTCTCTGAGGAAAGAGGTTTTCTTGATGAGTGAGAAAAAATGGCTTCCAAAATACAGCTCCTGAGTAATAATTCTCTCTTTTGATATAACATGACTAAATTTACATTTAGTACTTAAGTTTACTAGGCTCCTGAGACTCACATCCTGCTATATATTTGCCTGACTGCAAACACAAAACCTCAGATGTAAACAAAGTCTCGCTAAATATCTCAAGTTTATGGTTTCCAGAGCAACCAAACTTGGCCACACATGCACAAACTGGTGCCATCTAGACGTGGTATAGTTTCTATAGTAACTGTAACTGAGGTGACTCAAGCTCTGCCTTGCCAAGAGGTTTCTTTAGTGCTGTATTTGTTTTTCTTATCTGTATAGATAAGTTGTGTATTTTGGTCTGGCAGCTTGACATATTGTAGTCGTTATAAACAATGATGAACAAGAGATTGCTGCCACTACAGGTACCTTTTTAGTCCTATGGCTGTTGGCTTGGCTGAACACTAAACTGCTTATTTGTACTCTGTTTGCAAATGTCTTCTACTAATTCCATTTCTGCATTAGCTGCTGGAAGCTTCCCTGTCAGCTGTTAACAACTTTCATTGCTCTTCCTATATGACTCCACAAGGAGAAGGACACACAAGTAATTCATATTCCATCATTAGTATAGCTTGCAGAGAAGTGGAATTAAAATTGCCGTGTGAGGAGAAGCCAGGCTGTGAGAATACTCAAGTTCCTTCAGGAGGGGATGTGGATGATGGGAAGATGTTGGGCTTGCTTGAGATACAGTGAAGACACTCTATGCAGTCAGAGATGTGCTATCTCTGCAGTATCAATAAAGACAGCGCAGGAAAAATACACAGTGATAAAACTTGATAAAAATTAAGTAGAGCTAAGTAGAGAGCAATACAAAAGAGTAGGCAACTAACAATTATTTCTCTGCAATGAAACTGAGCTTTTGAAGACAGTCTAATAAACTATATCTAATAAACTGTATGAAACATTGCACACTTCTTTCATTTTTTTTAACTGAAAAAATAATTGTACATAGAACCATTGACTAGAGTTTTATGATCTTAGGAAGCTGTTTTTTAATGATGCATTAACATAAGGGTTTATATTGATGCATCTTTCTCTGTTGCTTGGTCAGTGTTTTGTCTATGTTTTCCATAGGTCAGACCACTTACCTTTGGTAACAAAAAATGCAAAAGATTGTCATTTTTGCGTTGTATTCATGAAGAATACTTTGCATCCGAGAGCACCCCAGCTGGCTAATACTAGATGAGATTTAAACAGCTTGAAAGCATCATGTTGTTTTAGAATTTATTTAATTCGTTAGTTAGTTACATACAATCTTCAGTGCTCTTTTTCAGCTCCCTGTATTTAAAGTTAAGGTATCTGCTACCTTCTAGGAGTCCAGTTTATCTGTGTAAAACTTGCTGAAACTTTATTAATGCTGCCTCATTTCTCTCAGGTGTTTTACTGAAATTGAAGTGTTAATGTTGGGATAAAATTACGAGACTGACCTCTGGAATCAGAGTTGGGGTGTGGTTCTGTCATAAAGTATTGTGAGTCCTCCCAGTGCTTGGGCTGTGTTTCTTTCTCTTATTTAAGGAGATTTGCTGTAGCTCTGTTTGAACATTAGTCAGTCTCTGAACTGTATGCTAGTCTAGAGTAGGTTTATTTATGCCTGTGATCACATAAAGTCTGTGATCTTAATGGAATACTAGAGGAAGAGCACAAGAGCCTTTCTTTCAATGCAGCTCTGGTACCATTGCTTTCCTCGCACTGCTCCTTTGCTTTCTGCGACCTAGGTCAGTTGATTTTCTCCATTAGTCATCTGTTCTTAAGGGACTGAGCATAAAGTCAGAGCTTTTCTCTTCTTTCAAGTAGGGACACTAACAAAAGCAGCAATGAGAAAGCTTACCTGATCTGTATTTTTTGTCAGCTCTTCAAAAAATACTGAATTCTGTTTTCTTGGCTCATTTCAGAGAGTTTAGCATACATAAATTGAAAACTAGATGTTTGGCATTACGAAACTTTGAAGTTTGAAAAGCAATATGTTAAAATGATGGCTAAATGAAGCTACTCTTCAGATAACATGATTATCTTGTAGTATGTGTCTTAAGAATTACTGAAACTGTGAATTTCTAGGGTTCACGTAGAATGACAGTCTCTGTAAATGTGATTGGATAAGCTCTTCATGAAGGGAAGGGGAGGGAAGACTCTTTAGGGCAGATGTGAATTAACTCATAGAAGTGGAGAGGAAACTTTTTTCCTCTGAGCAGTATCTTAACATTAGCCACTGTTTCTTCTTTCTAACCAGAGGCCTGCACAGACCTGTCCATTGATTTTGATGCAGCCTTGAGCTCCTTCAGTTCCTGTTGTTCTGAGTACCATTAAAAAGTCAGCCATGTTCCATCATATATTGTAGTTACCTGGATTTACAGTGGAAGTGGGCAGCCAAGGGGATGCAGGCTGTTCGGGTTGCAAATCTCTGGCATGAAAATCAGTGTGCATTTCTAATGGGCCAGATTGTATTTAATGGGTTCATTCTGTTGCCCATCTCTAGCATAATGTTAATTGCTCACCGCATTTTCTTTCCAAATGAAACTGTAACATGTATCACATTTCACTGCAGCTTTTGTGGTTTTATATGCTAGCTCCTGAGTGAGACCTACTCCCAGCTTCAGATTCAGTCTTAGAAAAACTTCACAAGGTGCTTACACACAAGTGCTTCATCCAAAAAATGTTCGAAGTAATCAAACATTATCTGCATCTTGATTTCACAAAGACTGTAAAAAGGGAATCATGGAGTGTATTTAGGAGGAGAAATCGCAGCTCCACCAGCTTTAGTGAGAATGCACCTCTGCAGTTCAGAGTATCTCAAATATTTTTGTAATTACCTCTCTGAACCTTTGTACATCCTCCTGAGACCGTCCTGGGTACTTGTGTTCCGTGTTCTGCCTTTTGCCCATTGCCTACAATGTGTGTAACCAGTGCTGTTGGTCTGACAATGATTTGTTGTCAGTTCAGACCTGAGCTGGGTGAACTTGTAGCTTAGGAAATCATTCTCTTTTATATGTTTGTGGAGGAGTATGGGGTTGGGTTTTATGTGATTCATTACCAGTGTGGTTGCACTGCCACTCCCTTTTCACTGAACAAAACCTGTTTTGCTTCCCTAGGCTACATTTTACGCAGCCATGAGCTTGTGTTGTGTATCTGTGGTTTAAATGATGGTCCTCCCAGCTCAAGAGGACAACTGGTTTCATAACAATACAGGAATGGGTAGCCAAACTTCCAAGGGCAGATAAATCATTATTGAAATACAAAAGTAAATAAACAGTTCCCATCTGCTTGGTTATATGCATTAGAGGCGAGAGAACTTATGCAATAGCCTTTTACCCAGGCTGGTTTTAAAAGGCGAGGGTGAGGGGAAGGTTTGGCTGTGGCACAGAAATGGGAACTTTATATTCATCCCTGCAGTTTCTGCTATTCAGTGTCAGCTGCTTCCATCTGGTGGCCGTTTGGGCAGGAATCCTTTATTTTAAGTTTACAAACCAGATGCATTTTCTGCTCCCCCAGAAAGGCAAATATTTTCTCTGTTTAGGTTGTTAAGCAGCAAAAGGAGTATTTTTTTTTTTTAAGTAACTGAGGATTCTTTTCTTCAACAGTGGCTTATCAGATACAATAATATTGGATATAATATCCAACTACTTGGTCCTTCCAAATAGAATTACAGTCCCCCTTGTCAGCGAAGTGCAGATTGCTCAGTTGCGGTTTCCTATACCAAAGGTAAGCAGGTTTCTGTTAACAGTTATAATTGGGCATTTAGTTTTTTCTGTAGTAACTGTTCAAGACAATCTGTGTGAATTTCTAAATACAGTTACTGCAGTGGTACAAGCTGCCGTGAATTCAATCACTGATAATAATTGATTTAATTTCTAAACAGTTTCTGTGAAGTTGATGTTTCAAAAGAACACCAAGAAAGATTTATTTATTTATTTATTCTGGTTTTTGCAATCTTCAACATATTACTTGCTACAATCTAGTTTAACTGTATGGATTAAAAATAAAGTAACTTATGTTTTACATTGTCATGGAAAATTACTATTAGTGTGCTTCACTAAACAGTTGTTGCTATTTTTTGCTACTCACTTCCGGAAACCTGGTATTTGATGTAACTGGCATGTTTCTGCTGGCTGATGACAGTTTTTCTTTTCAGGAGTCTCTTGAGTGCTAGGTCTATTGAGTGTGTGGATCATCACTGATATCTTCTATTTACAGTATGTCCAAAATAAGTTTCATGTTAAGGAAATGGCAATGGAAATTATAGAACATCTGTTGTGTAAATTGTGATGACATGGAAGATCACTTTGAGATTACCACACAAACTCATCTTTTCCTTTTTCAGGGTGTTCTAAGGATACACTTTATTGAAGCTCAGGACCTAGAGGGGAAAGATACTTACCTAAAAGGGATTGTCAAAGGAAAGTCAGATCCTTATGGAATCATCCGTGTGGGCAACCAAATTTTCCAAAGCAAGGTCATCAAAGAAAATCTCAATCCAAAATGGAATGAAGTTTATGAGGTATAACCAATAAAAATACCTTGTTGTATGTTCTGTAAAGTTGTCCTCTAAAGATTCTTTTGTTAAAGAGGGTATTTTGGGGCTGTCCTCGAGGAGCTTCTTGATGTCTCCCTCTAGAAGCCGAAAGTTCTGTAAAAAAACAGAAATTCCCCATTAGA
>VZTF01001612.1:3816579-3908848 GCA_013397755.1 Cnemophilus loriae | reverse complement strand
TTTTTTTTTTTTTTTTGACTGAGCATCAGTAATTCTGAAAATGCAGTTTCGGCTTTTAGAGCCAATATTGACAAATTTCATCTGAAAAGCTCTTAAAATTGCTCTACTCGTTAAACTGCAATTTTTTAAAAGCATTTGCTTACTGATGTATTTTATTGCACAAAGGTACTGCAGCTCAGTGTTTTACTGTTACTGTGCCATTTAACCAAGCTGGTTGGTTTTACTGACAATGCCCTCTCACTGAACTTCCAGGCCTTAGTGTATGAACACCCAGGACAGGAGCTAGAGATTGAGCTCTTTGATGAAGATCCAGATAAAGATGACTTCCTGGGAAGGTAAATGTTATGGAGAATATGTTTGTAGGTATTGGAAAGAGATGAAATATTGTAATTTTTCTTTAATTATTATTCTTAGTTTATTGCAGTTGTTCTGCTCTCTAATTGTATTTAAAAATCAATTATCTTGGTAGTAAATAATTCCCTGAGTACTTCATATGTGTAAATACATTTATATGAAAATGTGCTTGGGTGTGTATATACACATCTATATGTTTACATCTTTTTTGAAAAAAACAAGGTAAGTATTCTGGGTACCTGGAAAGTACCCTAGCTGCTTTAATGCTTGTGAGCTAGCAATAAGTCTTAATTCTTTCTTCAGGCAAAGTTAATATAGTTTTATAACTGTGTATCTTCTTCATCTTCATAGCTTCTAAATGACTGTCTCAAGTTTATTTTTCTCGTAAGAGCTGATCTTAACTACTTGATTAAAGAAGAAGTTTTGCTGTAATGCTTTCGCAAACATGACTCACTCTTTGACTCCATAGGCCATAGGTGTGTACCCATAAACATTTCAGGGTTTTAGCCAGCTTCTTTCTCCAGTAATTTGTCACCTTTATTTCTTGCAGAGTTTTGGAACTTCCCATTGTTGCTTTCCATACAGAGTAGAACTCCCTTACCTTTCCAACTCCTTCTCTCTTAACAGGAGCAACAATACCTACTTCGCATTAAAATAAAGAAGTAGGTAGTAAAAAGGCTTCTTTTTCTTTGCAGTTCCCTAATCTTACACTGAAGTGATGGTGGGGGCAAGTGACATAATGTGTACATCAGTACTAATGAAATAAAAAGCCAGACAAATGTTCGTGCACTGGCTTGCAGTTGTCTGCTCTGTTTAATTTTTAGCAGATTCATTCCCTGCTACATTTTTAGCTTGTGTGAACTAGAACTCTCCCAGACACTGCCAAAGCATGAATTTGGTCATAGCATATGTCCAGGTGCTATTTCCAGTGAGTAGTTTGGATGTGGTCTCTGTTTTGAAAGTTTGGTCATATATATCTGAGTCATATTGTGCCAGTTGCCCTTGTAGCTACAAAATGGGCTCTAGTGTTGGCATATTTTCTGTTATCCTGCACTCATCTTTGTTCAGCCATTTCCTTCCCTACTTCTTCTTTTCTTAGGGGCTAAAAGAATAGTGTTCTGCTCTTTCGATCTCAGTGGAAGCCTGCATGCTCAGCAAGCACAGGGTGGTGTTTGAGTTCTGTGCTAGATCTTTTGTTTCTTGGCTAAAATACAACTTCTTTTTCTCCATTTTTCTAGTTTGATGATTGATTTAATTGAAGTTGAAAAGGAGCGTCTTCTAGATGAGGTAAGCAAGTTCAGTAAGTTTTGGTTTAAAAAGGCCCATATGGTGTACGTGTAGTTGTTCTTGCATTATTTTTTCCTGGGCATAGTTCCTGTATGTGCAAGAATAACCTTAAAGCTGTAGAAATAGATTCCCTGATGATCACTACAGTGGTTTAAGAGATATCTAAACTGGTGAAATCTGAAAAATAATGACATTCTTTGTCTGTCTTGGGGTTTTAAGGTTACTCCTATGCAAATGCAAAAAATAGTAACTTAGATATTTGGTGAGAAGGTTTTTTTGCAAGAGTTAATTGCTGGGTTTAACTATTATTAGATGTAGCAGACTGATTTTTGTCCTATATGTAAGACAGATTTTATAGGAACAATGTGCAGAGTTTGTATTCCCAGAACATCTTTACAGAACTTAAAGAATTTTCTTGGTATTTTAAAGATGCTTTTATTATATTACATAGATGTTTGTCTGGCTGTTTTCGTCATTCTGTGTAATATTTTATGTGAAATACGACATTTTAATGAGTCAGATTTTTTCAGGTTATGTGGGCTTTGGCTCTGAGAGATTCCTGGTAGACTTTAGTGTTTCCTAAATGTCCTGAAGAACCAATTGCAATCATATATTTGTTTGGTGTCAGATTACTTCACATTACTGTGTTTAATTTTCAGTGGTTTACTTTGGATGAAGTGTCCAAAGGAAAGTTGCATTTAAAACTGGAATGGCTCACATTGATGCCAACTGCTGACAATCTAGACAAGGTATTAAAGGAACACATTACTTTTATTCTAACCTTAATTGTTTTGGGGTGATTTTGTTGTTTATTTGTTAAGTATGTAACCAGTTCTCTAGCTGCTGTGAATTTGGAGAAACTTGTAACTTTATTCCAAGTTGTCTGTCTTCAGAAATCTCAAACCAGTCATAAGTGTCAGTGGTTTAAATGAGATTTTAAAATGCTTTTGTGGCTCTCTTCTCTTAATGTTACTGTTTGAGAATATCTGCTAACATTTCATTAGTCTGGGAGATAAAGCTGGATATGATACTACAATCTGTCCAATCTAAAAAAAATAAGTAGGAAATGGGCTGCAAATTTCAATGCAAATGGTTTTGAAATGTCTGCATGAGTCTTGAAAACTTACTTTTTATGCTTCATGCTGTGAATTTGTGAATGTTTGCTTTTTGGGAGATTTTTTTTTTTTTTCCCAGAAATGGAACAGAAATAATAATACTTGATTTCCAGAAAGGCTTACAGTGTGTTTTTGGTTTAGGTGCTAACAAGCATTAGAGCTGATAAAGACCAAGCTAATGATGGGCTTTCATCTGCATTGCTTATACTGTATTTGGACTCAGCAAGAAATCTGCCTGTAAGTTACGTTCTCGTGGACACCCTTTTGTCACAGAGTCTCTTGAGTACTCCCAGCATGTCTTGCTTGGTAGTATGACACACTGCTTTACTAACACACATTATGCCATCTTCTCTATAATTTCTCTCCTTTCAAGACGTGTAATGTAAGGTCCACTTTTTTAGCAGCATAGTATTATAGCTATATATTTAATAAAACGTTACTCTTTAATCACTGTGATTTTTCTTTAAAGAATGCTCCTTTCCTGGACTTGAAAGGCTGCATGTTTTTATTACATGATGTTTTCCATAAATGGTATGGGATTAGCGTGAGGAATTTTAAGGAACTAACTGGAAAAAAACCCACTTCCATGAGTTCAGGTAA
Source organism: Cnemophilus loriae (assembly GCA_013397755.1). NCBI lineage: Eukaryota > Metazoa > Chordata > Aves > Passeriformes > Corvidae > Cnemophilus > Cnemophilus loriae. Next base: position 3,905,492 of record VZTF01001612.1, on the reverse strand, counting down.
ACTTGCTTGCTTTGGCTTAGGGTATTGCTGGAGGTTTGAAGGTACTGAAGTCCTCATCGTGGAATCAATACTGTGCAGTTGATGTTACAGTGCCAGAATACTTGTACGAGATTTCTATCAGATTATTGTTTGCAGGATGGTTTATTTGCTTGTGCAAAACATAAAAATAAATCATGTTCTCTCACTCTATGGATTTATCCTATGGGACTGTGAAATAACTTGTTTTGGAGTTTATTTCAGGTTAGTGAAGTACTGTTCCTGGTTGTAATTGATAGCAGTAGTAAAGTTAACCCTACCATAAATAGGTATGTGAAGCTTAACTGAGTTTTGCTGGTTTTCAGCATTGCTGTTAGACGAGAGATTCTGGAAGTGATGACTAAAATACTAATCAGAGAATACACTTTTCAAGCTTTGGATTTTTTTGCGTGCATTTTGCAGATTTGTCTGCTGAAATTTAAGTTAAAATGCTGCATCAGAGTGGCAACAAATGAAACTTTAGTAGCCCAAACAATTTACATGACTGACTAGTGATTTCATGTCTGTCCCAAGGTGTAGAGAGCAGAGTTTGGAAGTAGTATTTCTAGGCATTTTAAAAGCTAAAACCCCTCATTTGGAATAGATCTTCACATTATCTTTTTAACCTCTCTGTATTGAATTCAGGCAAACTTTGTAACTTAGCAGACAAAAAAATAGAATTACTACAGGACAAAGTAAGCAGTAACAGAATAGAATAGAATTATGGTGTGCTTAGCATCAGTTTCAGAATACTGCAACACAGAAAAAGTCTGTCTGCCATCTGTTTTGTGTACTAGATTCAATTGAACCTATTTATGTATTTTCTCGTTTAACTACTGAATTTTACTGAAACAGTTACAAATTTAATATATTTGGTAAAACACACCTAAAGTCTCTTACTTAAATGGTGTAAAGTTCTCTCATACACTAGTTCCAATCTTTTCCATACAATTCTGATTCTCTATATTACATTCTCCAGTAAATATTCTGAGGCTTTACCATAATTTTTTTTGTTGTTGTTTTAGAAAACTATTCTCTAACATTGTCTCCCTCCTTCAAAAGGTTAGGTTGCAAGTCTTGAGTTCTACCTATTTTTGCAGACAGTATTTTAATTTCAGTAAATTTAATCAGCAGATCTCTAAACTCTTGGGCACAGAAAGGGGGTGTTCTTTGCACAAACCTGACCAGTTAGGACATTAGGGAACGGCATCCCAAACTTCCTATTGCTGCATCTGATATTCTGTTTACACTACAAGAACTGCTTGGGTAGGTTGACAGTGATGGTCATAGTGTGGGACCTGTTTAATCCTCTTACTTTTTTCTTCCTCTACTAGCCCAGAAAAGGAGTTGTGACAAATGACTCAATATTTAACTTCAAGTAATTTTCTTTCCAGTATTGTAAAGAATATAATAGAAGGTAACATGGAACAATTGAAAATTCCATGTACAAGTTCACAACAATAAAATAATATGATATTGTGTTAAATTAAATTTTCCAAAACCAGATACAAAAAGACTTGACAGTTAGGTCAAACAGGGGGAAATACCATGGGAAAACTTTTCTTATGCAGGAGAACTGAAAAGGTTCCTGTACATTCTAGAAAGACAATGTCGTGGAGCTTCTACATAAATTGCAGTTAATTGAAGTAAATAGAGCTTTTTTATGGCCATAGGTTTCTAACATAGAGCAACATTTACAAGACTAAACATGAAATTTGCTGGCTTCTCATGTTTTGCTCAAGTTCAGTGGTAGGGGTTGTGTAGAGCAATAGCAAATTAATCCCTTGGATTGCTTGTATTTACAGAGAAGAGAGAATTCAAAGAGAATGAAGGGTTAAAATTACACTGACAGTTAATAATAGTTTGAAGACTTTTGTGCACAACTTTAATGTTATAGTAAAATGTTTTCTACATGAATAATTACTTTTTTATTACCTTGAAAATTGCCTTAAGGGAATGCTTATCACTGCTACATTTTAGATCATGCCTTCAGCATGATCTTGTTTTGTTTGAGTTAGTGTTGGGTTACCCCAGCACAGGCCTTTCTTTTGCACAGGTGCATCACAGTTGTGAGCTTCTGGCACACTGGGATGATGTATCTGAAGAAGAAATAGAAATGGTGTAGAAAGCTGGTTTCTAAGTTAGTAAACATTAGTTGGATCTGCTGTATAAATCTGAACTACCAAGAGTGAACTTGGAAAGTGGGTTAATACATTTGAATAATTAATAAAAAAATAAAATTCAAAGAGCATTCCACCTTGCTGTGCTACAGAAAGTCATTTAATAGATGAAACTATTTGTAATGACAAATATTTACTTTTTGTTACCTGCTGTTTTCTCTGGAATCCTTTGACTATTTTCTTTAACTTTTTTGTGTAGTAAAGCTGCTTATGCATTCATTCTGCCACAATCCCATCACTCTGCTTTCTCCTTCCATTTCCATCTTCCTAAGAGTATCTACGAGGGAAACTTTGGGTGTGGATACTTAAAAGAGAGGAGAGCATCGGGACTAGTCTTTTGTGAAAACACTACCTCACTCTATAGAGCACTATTTGTGAGTTCTCTGGTATTGTTTGTATTGTACCTTTTCTCTGCCAGAGTGTGGATTAGTGCTACTAAAGCCACTCACTCTAGTGGAATGAGAGCATGCAATTTGTTTTCCTGCATGGTTTCAACAAGTGTGCATTGTTTTTGTGCTATTTTTATTGCATTTTAAAGGCTACTTAAATTTCATTGATCAGCATATCATTGGGTAAGTAATTAACCTTTGATGATAAAAACCCAAGATAAGTTTGTTGTAAAAGCTCTTACATTTAACTTAAATTGCTGATTCATTGAGAAATAAAATGCATACTGTACTAGCACACTGTGTGCTGGTTAATTGTTGGCTTTTATTGCAAAGAAATTAAAATCATAAATATTGCAACCAACATCCCTGTAGTTTCTTTAAAAGGTGACACATTCAATGTTTGTAAGAACATTCAACCTCTCCACACTGGTTCAAGTTGCTTTAAAAATGGGTGCAGTTCTTTGTGCTTCCCAAACTATCAATTCCCTTGTAAATTCTATCTCACTCCATGATGCTCCTTGTTTTGCAAATTCCCAAGCTCCTTTTCTGTTTTTCAAATTAGTCTGTAGTTGGGAAAATCCAGGCTAGGGTGAACCACCAAGTAATATTTTTTGCTTGAATTTATTGTTACAAAATTATTAAAAACTGACGAGCCTCTGAGTATCTTCAACTTAAATCTGGAAGTACAACCTTGGTATCTTCAAAAAGACTGAGAATCTGTTCAGAATAAGAATAGTTTTGCCAGAGAGGTGGGTTTGTCTTTGGAGATTGTGCAGATAACTTTGTTACTGACTGGCTACATCATAATCCTTGATTCTAAAACACCTTTCCAAAGCCCAGCAAAACCCTTTCCTGTGGTCCTTTCTGTTAGTTTCTCTGTAGAGGTTAATTTTAAAATGTCCAAAAAGTCATAACCATTCTAAAATCTTTTTAAAAATTAATGAGAAAGGCAATTTATAACCTATGGTTCCATCATCTTGGTGTTAAAACTGTTAAGGAGTTGCTGTTTCTTTTAGTTATAAAAATACCAGATACATCTTTAAAGTAATCATTATTTAAAAAAATCAAAATGCTGGATTAAGGATGTAGCACTGATTTTTTTTTTTTTGTGGATCTTAGGATCTTTGCAGTAGAACAGGTTGTCTATATAGAACATTTATTTAGAAATTGGACAAAACTTTCCAAAGCCCTGGATCAGTTTGTGAGTCAGAGTGGAACAGCAACCGTTTCAAGAAAGCTGGGTCTGGATTCCCTTCTGCAGCACTGTGAACTGCCTGGGTCTGCAGTTTCCTGGGTGCTGATCTTGCTGCAAGAGGAGGAGGGTTGTGGCTGGAGGCCAGGAGAGAGGAGAGGTCTGTAGTGGCCCAGGGATAATAACAGCTTCAAGAGTCCTAGAACTGCACTTGTTCCCAGGGCATCCTTAAACATGGGCTGTTATACAAACATTCACACCCGCAAGTTCAGTCTCTGACTAATGTGTAACATGAGTTACTGGGGGGAGGAAAGTGTTAAAAAGAGAGCTCACTTCCTATGGGGAGAGGAAAGTTTTGAGTGATCTCTGTTCCTTTCTAGATAGTTTATTGACTGCTGCAAATCTAGGTTTGTGACACCAAATTCAGACATTTACCCATATAAATCTGATTTAGCTGAAGTTAAGGAGTAGGAAAAATGTTAGTTTAATTTCCAAAAGTAACACTAGTTTTATGATAATCAGTAGTTCAGCACAGTTTTGGTATCTGTATAATATATAAATTATCCATATTTTAAATGAGCTCTTACAGGTAGTGACTGTCTTCTGGTTGTCAGGTGAGGATGCACTCACAGATACCCCAAGCAACTCTTAGTGAGTCAAAAGAAGTAATGAGTCATACTCCAAAGCATATTGAATCAGGAGCTGGCTGAATAACAAGCCAGTTTGTTACTTGTATAATTTATGGGTTTGTTATTAGGATTTGCTGCAAATGTCACTGGCTGTTAGAGAATTCCACTGTGTCATTATCAGTATATTTCTTGGATAACCTGTCCTCTTTTCCTATAACTGCAGAGACACTCAGAACCATACCAAGACTATTTTGTCACCCCAAGCAAGACCTTCCCTTTTTATATTGAACACTCCCTTTTGTCCTCTGAGTCTCCTTCCTCCCAGCCTTTCAACCACCACCTTCATGGACCTGCAGCTTCTTCCTTTGAAACCTGAAGTTTGGCTTAAATATATTTGCCCCAGCTGATGTCCCTCTTGGCCTATCCTTGCTATGATTCCAGAGGAACTGAGATATGTTCAATATCCAGGAGTCAGTGGTTGCCTGCCCTTATGTATGATCACATAGGTTTGGTTTTGACTTCTAAAATTCTTTGAAATAATAATATAGGAGGGGAAAGACGTGTATTGAATATGCAGGTGCAAATGGGAAGGAAAAAAAGTCCAGTAAGTTGAGTGGCAGTTTAAGATTCAAAATTATCTTGGTGAGTTGTAGATGCCAGCTGACAAAATCAGCTACTTCTCTGCAGATGACAGTCATTGCATCGTTATAAATGTGGGATAGAAGTAGAAAGAAAGAGATTTGAAAAGCGATCTTTCTGCAGAAAGAGATTTGTAGTTGTGCTGTGTCACATTGTTATGAAAGAAAACACTGTACTCTATGTAGAAAAGAGGAATGCAGCCTGTGAGAGATGTATGGCCTGATCCTTCTGTTCTACTTAGCCATTACCAAGGCCCTGATTTTGGCTGTAGCAATTTAAGGTCTGGAGCACAGCACTGATGATGAGAGAGACAGTAACCATGGCTAGCAGAGGAAGGGAGTTTAGCCTTAGGAGTAAATCCTGGAACCACAGAAAGGTTTGGGTTGGAAGGGACCTTAAAGATCATCTTGTTCCAGCCCCTCTGCCATGGGCAGGGACGCCTTGCACTAGACCAGGTTACTCAAGGCCTGATCCAGCCTGGTCTTGAATACTTCCAGGGATGAGGAATCCACAACTGCTGCAAACAAAGTGACACTTTTATCTTTGTCAGAAAAAAGGGAACAGTGCTTAAACTCCAGCAAAGAATGTACCAGTCGAGCATGTAAAAACTTCCTAATGAAAACCAGTTAAGCATTAGTTTTAATGAGTCTAGGGATAGTGTGCAGTCTCCACCTTTGAAGTTCTGTAAGTACAGTATTAAGTTCCTAATGTATCAGATAAATAACTGTGGACAATTCCTTAATTTTATTTTAATAAAAATAATGTTCAAGAAAAATACCCCACAAAAGTAGCCAAACCTTATTTCTGGTTCTCTCAAGTTTAAGAGTTGGACTTGATATTCCTTGTCGGTTGCTTCCAACTCAAAATATTCTGTGATTTTGTGCTGGATATTGTATGTTCATTCTGAAACAGAAAATTTCAAGCAGGATGCCAGGAATCTTTGGAATATTTTGGCCAACTCGAGGAGATGACATCCCAAAAGAAACTGCAAAAAAATATTTCTGCGTAAAGGTTAAATCTCTTCAAATTTTAGTCACTTAGATTTTCATTTCAGAAAGGCATTTCTTTTGGCAAGGCATTAATATCAGTTCCTGTTCATAAACCAGAATGTTTTAAAAGGCCATTATGCAATTTTTTTATTGCCACAATCTACAGCTTCTAAAACAGAATTCTCCCTGGAAACAAAAATGTGTCTCTAAAGAAAAAGCCAGCCATAAGTACACTAACTTGGTGTCTGTTTTATTTACAAATCTCATTTCCTGAAATATTTCTTATGAATTGAATGCAAATTTTCTGTGACATTATTGTACACGTGTCACTTAAAGAACAAAATATTGATCTTAAAATAGAATTTTAAAATTTTCTTATTGAATGGAAAGCAGTCAGAGGTTTTGTCCTGCTAAGCCAATTTAAATTCCTATTTTTAGTGTATTTGCATGTCCTCATTCAACTGAGTAAAGTTGAATGACCTTCATTCTAGTTAGCATACAGTGTTTGCATCATTTTTCTGAAGAGGCTTAAAGAACTTTGACTTTTATAATGATCTAAGTCCCTATCAATTAGATGTTGTAATTTCTCCCATAAAAGGACTCCTTTACATAATTACCTGACTTATCATCAGAGAAACTTCTGAGTTGTGAAAATATGCTCAACCAAATTTCAAAAAGGTTCATTCAAAAGGCAGTTCATAGGGTATCAGGAATTAAATAAAAAATACTTTGTGAATTATCTTTATTAGGATAAAAAAAAACATGATCAGAGAAATACAAGCAGACTGAAACTGGGTATATTAGTTTTAAAGCAGAATAAAAATATCCAGAGGGAAAAGAGGGAAAAAAAAAAGTTTTGTCAGACTTTTTTGTTGTTGTGGTGGTCCTTCATTGTTTCATTTGAAAAATGTTGGGTTTTTTTGTTGATTTTTTTTTTTCCCCTGCTTTGTCCTGTGTTGTCATGTCATAATTAATTAACCTAGTGAAATTGCTTCATTGCATGTCTTATTAACCCTTCCTATGTTCATTCTCTCCTGACTTAAAAGAATAATCCATTAGACTTTAACCCTGATGGCTTGAAGAAGTCTGCTGTTCAGAAAGCCCTAAAGGTAACATTAATATAGTTGTCCATTTAAGGTCACAAAAGTAATTGGAAATGCACGAATGCCTGCAACACTTTGCTTCCAACACTAGATGGAATTTCTGTTGCCAGATAAATATTTAGTGTAATTCTGTTTTACTTGAATTTGATTTCAGGAAGCCAACGTCAAGACGTTAAAATACTGTGGTCTGTGGTAATTTGAACTCTAGATCAGATGAGTTGAGTACAGGCTGCTTGAGAAGACTGGGGGAAAAGTGCTGAGAACTGATTTGTAGTAGTAACTAAAGAATAAAGCTGACATGAAAGCTAAGACATCTTTTACCTACTGAGTGATACCTTATCACTCAACTCTGAATGGCTGGTTTGGAATAATCTTGTTCCTGCTAGATGTTTTTAGAAGGTTTTACATCTTTTATTTGACTGCTAAAGAAATTTAGGCCAGCTTTTTGGTAGGCAAACTTGGAAGGGATAACTTGGAACATCCTCAGCTGGAGGAACTTGGACAAGGGACAGAATTTAATAGACTGTCAACAAGGAGTCTGTCAGTAGCTGGTGTTAGAGGTGCATTATATGTGTGTGTACACATTGCTACCTACTTAATGTGAATTAAAATTATTCACATTTACACATCAGTGTAAGTGACAGGTCTTTTTGTCAACTCCTGTAGTTTGATCATTTTATGAAGAAAGTTTCAGGCACCATTCAAGGGACAAAAAAAAATGAAGATGTGTCACCTAGCATTTTAAAACACCATCAGTTGCAGTGTAATATGGCTTTCTTTCTGTTCTGTAAACCTCTGTATTTGGTTTTATTTGAGAGAGAAACATCTTTTTATTAGAAATCATAGGAAAAGAAATGCAGCGTTCATCCAAGAAAGGAGTGCTTTCTTAACAGCTTTATTTCTAAAGGAAAGTATGGTTCTAAGCAGTACGCCACATTAAAGTTGAGAATTATTACTGGAAGTATGATATCCAAAATTTAAGTTCAGATCAAAAATATATCTAAATGATGCACTTTCTTAATTTAAAAATATAAAATATTTAAATCACTTGGTTTTAATTGTGACCTTACATGCATTAAGAAGATTTTAACTAACTTTCTGTTGGTATACCTGATTTTTCTACAGTGTAGAACCCAAATTAACCATGTATCCTACATTTTCAAGGCTTTTTAAACTGCATTAACACCTGCTTGAGATGATTAACTTTCATGTCTAAATTTTCTTTCTGACTTAAATTTTTGTTAGGTTAAATTGAAATTTGTGAAAGAAACATATAGTTGGAATGTTCCTTTGCATATATAATTTGTTTCTAAACTGATGTTTGTTTTCACAGTTTGATGTAATGCTATACAGCTGGTGAGCAAGGCTCAGATATGGCAGATGGTTGATTCTCTAATAAAGAGTATTTGGTAAACTGTAGAAATATCCCTCACATACATTATGGTGCATATTCTTTCTCTCCAAACTGAAAAGTAGGGAACATCAATGTCGGATACCACATCCGATTTAATAGTTCTACAGCATTGTATATAAAGTTCCTGAGTTTGTGCTTTCTTCATATCTCCCATCTGCATGCAATATTCATTTTGCAGTTTTAACTATGCTTCATTAGCTTTGGGGATTGTAATGCTCATTAAAAGATAAGAATTTGCATCTTACCAGTTTTCATTAAAAGAAAATGGAAATGAGTCTAAAACTCCTGCTTATTAGTAGCATTTTGCTTCAGCATATTCAGGGAGTTGGATGCCTTCGTGTTGCTGTGTTCACCAGCCACTCACCAGTCTGCCATTCCAGCCAGCTGAGTAAAATACTGAGAATAATAGAGAAGCATGTAGTAGAATGCATATGATTTGTATTTTTAAAATGCAAGCAGTAAGTTTCAGAGGGAAGAGGTTTTGCTTTATTCTGAAGGCAAAGTTTTTGCTTTTTCTTTACCAGTCAGGAAAGAAAATAAACAGCAATCCCAACCCACTTGTTTTGCTGTCAGTTGGACACAAGGCGCAGGAAAGTAAGGTAAGTTCCAGCTCTTTAGACTTGGCTCTGTCTTCACACATTTGGTAGGTCCGTGAGCTTGGCATTTGGCTACCAAACCATGGAGCATATACACAACACTAAGTTGCCACCAGAACTGAAATTGGCAACAAGCAGCCAAGGATTACAACCTACGACCTAAAACCACCTTACCAACTAAACCATGGCACAAAGTGCCACATCCAGTCTTTTCTTAATCACCTCCAGGGATGGTGACTCCATCACCTCCCTGGACAGCCCATTCCAGTGCCCAGTCACTATTTTTGTGAAGAATTTTTTTCTAATGTCTGGCCTAAACTTGCCCTGGCACAGCTTAAGACTGTGTCCTCTTGTCCTGTCGCTGGTTGCCTGGGAGCAGAGACCAAGCCCTGCGTGGCTACAGTTTCCTTTCAGGCAGTTTTAGAGACTGCATGGGTGCTTACATAATTCAAACTGGCTGCGAGTAGAGATGGAATTTCCAGTCATTTGTAGGAGTCCTTCCACAGTGCTGCTTTCCTAGAAAACATCAGAGTAGTTGAAGCTCGGAGTCAGAACTTGTACAGCAGACCTGGGACAGCTTTGAGTTGTTGAAGAAGGCGTCATCCATGTCTCATTCCTAATCAGGTGGTCTGTAACCCATGCCAGTCATGAGACTGATCTTGATGATGATCCCTGTGATTCTGACCCAAAGCGTTCAACATACCTGTCATCCATAACTAACCTCTGTGCACTCAAATAGCTCATTAAAATAAAATACCAACAGTGAAATCATTCCTAGATAGGTAGACATGCAACATAGGTGTGAATTTCTTTTTTTTTTCTTTTCTTTTCTTTTTTTTTTAGATAAGCAGAGGTGTCAGTGAGCCAAATGGAGAGGACATCTAATTTGGCTTCACAACCTGTCAAAAATTGTCACAAACCCTAAAGAAAAATTATATACAGTCTTAGTTTTGATAGAGAATGGAGATAAAAATCCAAGTCCTTTGCTCTTAGTGGTAGCTTTTTTAATAAGCACTTACTTCTATCCTCCCCTCTGCTTTCCCATTCCCCACTATTGGATTGCTGAAAATTGTGAGATTTGGCAGTGAAATCATCCATGTGGCTAACTGGAGATAAGAAGGAAAACTGTTATTTTCTAAGAGTTTCATTGAGTTATGAAAGCCCTTTTATGGTAGTATGAGAGGAGAGAATGTGCTGGTCTGAAGACTAGCTATCAGGTCATGTCCTCTGTGTAATTTTATATGGGATGTTATGGATGCTGTGGGTAGATCCTTGGCCTTTGTTTAAATATGTCAAGTTTCAGACATAAATTTTCATAGAATCATAAAAATTGGAAGAGACCTTCAAGATCATCCAGTCCAACCATCAACCCAGCACTGCCACTGTAACTCCTAAACCACACGACCCAGCACCAGATCCAGATGCTTCTTGAACATAGTGACTCCACCACCTCTCTGGGTGACCTATTCCAATGCCTGACCACACTAAAAGTGAAAAAATGTTTCTAATATCTAATCTGAATCTCCCTGTTACAGCTTAAGGCCATTTTACCTGGTCCTCTCACTGTAGTTACAGAAGAAGAGACTGTCCCACACCTCACTCCAGCTTCCTGTCAAGGAGTTGTAGAGAGCAGTGAGGTTCCCCCTGAGCCTCCTCTTTTGGAGACTAAACTATCCCAGCTCCCTCAGCTGTTCCTCCTAAGACTTGTTTTCTAGACCCTTCCCGAGCCTTGCTGCCATTCTCTGCACACACCAAATAAAACACCAAAATGAAAAATGTGCTCATCTCTTGACACCACCTGTATTAGACAAATTGTTCTGTAATTCATGTGCTTCCTTTTTTTCTTAACTTCAGATTAGATACAAGACCAATGAACCAGTATGGGAGGAAAACTTTACTTTCTTTGTACACAATCCCAAAAGACAAGATCTTGAAGTTGAGGTAAGTGTTTCACTCTCTTCAGATACCTTTCTTTTCTAAGATGTTGCAGTAGTAACATTCAGACATTAAAGGCTGTTATGAATGACTGAATATAATGTGAACACTATTAAAATTATATTTAAGGGATTTTTTTTTTTTTAGACCAGGCAGTGAAATGTTTATTTCCATTTACTGCTGAAAGGAAGAAAGACTGTAACCAGGCTCTCACATGAATAACATAGTTAATGGTTGTCTTTTCTAATTTAAAAAAAACCCCAAAAGTAAATTTTGTGTACCAGTTTGGAACTAGGAATCTTTCCTCTCTCGTACCAAGGAAGTATTCACTTTATCCAAATACTGTGACCCTTTACACTTGACATGTCATTTACATAGTTCAAAGAGACTGAAGTGTAAATGAGGACTGCCTTAGTTACTCTTCCTCTTAATAGTTGTGGGAATTCATTTTCACACAATTTGGAAACCATGTAGTTATTTTGATCATGGTCTGGTAGATATAGATGTGGTGGTTACTTTTCTGTCTTACTTTTGCTGTAGAAGGTAGGGTTGAAGAAGCGAGGCATTGAGTATATTTGTTTTTACCTCTTTCAATGTAAAGTAATCTTAAAATCAGGGAAACTTGGTTTAAAAACAAACTACATTCAATATTGTTTGTATCTTTTGTTTTTAAATAAAAATGAAATTTCCTTCTTTGCGTTCTTACAAAGGAGATGATACAAAGCGACTTAATTTCTGTGTTCCTTCAGGTGAGGGATGAACAACACCAGTGTTCTTTGGGGAACTTCAAGCTGCCTCTAAGCCAGTTGCTAGAGAGTGAAGATTTAACTATGCATCAGCGGTTCCACCTGAGCAACTCTGGTCCCAACAGCACTATAAACATGAAGATTGCACTCAGGGTACTCTAAAACCTTTCCCACTGTAAATATCTGAAAGCACACTTAGGGCTGTGGTGACTCCTGGTCTGCCAGCTTTTCGAAGAATAGTCCATTTCCTTTGATGTCGCCTGCCAGGTGTCCTTGGTTGTGCAGTGCTGTCAGTATGCAGAGATAGCCTCTAGTTTAAATACACTCCGTTTGAAAACTGCACAATGCTCAAAATGAAACAGTAGTCACCTGCATTAATTAAAACAGAGGTTCCCTGTGGTTTTACGTTTGGAAATCATGTTTGGAATCGGAATTCCTTCAAATCTCTTTTGAACCCAGTGGGCTACAGATCAGTGAAATAGCCTTTATCTAGAAATGGAGCTGAGGTTTTGATGGTTTTAAAAAATAAAGTGTATAAGGAAAGGAAGTACCTGCATAATACTGGAAAAATTCAAATCAGCTTTCAAGCATATTGGAGTTTTGAAAACAAAACTTGCATACCTGAAAGTTGGTTTGTCTTTTTTCCCCATCTAAATCATTTGGTTTAATAAGGTACTACATCTCTTTGCAAATGCTGCCAAACTTCTGTTAGTTTTCTTTCTAAAGCACTTTGTTGCTTACATGTCATTAATAAATTAACCTATAAAAGAGAAACTAAGGATAATTAATGAGAAAAATTTGTGATGTAATATTTAATTTCCAAAGAGTAGAAGAAAAAGATACAGAACAGCTTTCCAGATGGCTAGAACTGCAAAGTAAAGAGCACTTACACCAGAAATGCTTAGACTATGGCAAAGGAATAATGAGGAGAATAACTCTTAATGAATGGAGAATTTCACATTGTTTTATAGTTACTGCAGTTGCCCTGAAGTAGGTGGAGATGTGTTTTGTCATGCAAAGCACTTCATATTGTAGATCTAGTAAGTGTGAATGTTTTTGGTTCTGCTTTAGTGTCTGAACTTTACAACTCGTCACCAACCAGTGCTCTTGTAGAAATAAATTTGTTCCTGTTTCTTATACTGCAAAATAGTAACATCATGTGTATTTTCCTGTATCTAGGTCCTTTCTCTTGAAAAGCAGGCAAGATCTCCAGATCATCAACACTCAGCCCAAGTAAAAAGGCCATCTCTTTCCAAAGATGCAAGAAAATCGTCTTTCAAGCCTCAGGTTCCTGTCTCGCCAACACCTGATCCAAACAAGCCTGTTCCAGCATCCCCAGTGACTGACAGTGACAAAAAGACTGATACAGCTGATAAAAGTCAGCCTCCCAATGCCAGCCCGCAGTGGCGAACAGATCTCAGCCGAAGCTCCTCCAGCCTTCACGCCTCCAACTTCTCCTACTCTCCCAGCCACCTGTCGGTGAAGGAGCCCACGCCCAGCATCGCCTCGGACATCTCCCTGCCCATCGCCACGCAGGAGCTGCGCCAGAGGCTCCGGCAGCTCGAGAAGTACGGCCCTCACTGCTTGCTTTTGCAGCACATCTAAGCTGATTTACAGAGAACGTCACCAAAGCAGGAGTGCTTAGTTCATATTTCTGTAATATTTTTTATTGTTCAGTCGTTGGGATTTTCTGCTTTTTCCTGGGATCTCAGACAGATGCTGCAATTAGAAGTTACCTTACCATGGTGATCATCTGCATGATAAAGTCCCACTTCTTCTCATAGCTGCACTTTGTAGTTTCATGGCAGTAGTTGCCTGTTTCACCACTGAATCCTATTAGCATTAATTAAGCCAATTAAGGTGGAAATAGTTAGTCTTTCTAAATAACTCAGAGGGATGGTTGACTATAAAGAATCTTAAATGGGTAGTCAGTTACTATGCAGTCAGTGAGGATTGCTGCAGCCATGCTTTCTTAAATTCTTGAATTTTTTTTACTTGCCTCAGCGGGCAGCTATACTTACCAAGTACAGATAGCTGAGCAGCCATCCTGCTCTGAATAGGAGACTGGAAACTATTCATTCCCTATTCATGGAGCTTCTCTGTTAATCTAAGTAGGAAGATTTTATTTGTTTACTTTTAAGGGATTGAACCAATTTGTCTTTTTCTCTGTCAGAGTTCATAGAATCAGTTGAGTCATAGAGGCTGGACAGAATCTCTGATTGGTCATCCGTCTGCTCAAAGCAAATCCCTCTTCAAAGTTAGATCAGGTTTCTTGGGCCTTGTCCAAACAACTTTTGATTATCTCCAAGGACAGAGATACCATAAACCTTCTCAGCAACTCCAGTGCTTAACCACTCCACTGTTAAAACATTCTTCCTTATTTATATTGAAATTTATCTTGCTGCAACTTGACTGTGGCCTCTCGTTATTTTACTTGGTAAGCAAGTTCTTTACTCATAATGGTTTTCAAACTACTAAGGAGCAGCTGACCTCTAAACTGACAAGAATACCTGGCCTATTTTGGAGAGCAGAGTTGTTAGACAAGGAACTGAAGCATGAGAATCTGATGAGGCTATGCTCACACGCTTACACGTGCTCTCATCTTTCATATTGGTTTAGAGAAGTTAAATGGATAATACGTGATTTCTGGGAAAACTGCTCTGTTGAGTCTTACTTTTAGTGTGCATTTTAAAAACAAAGCATAATGTTCTGCTTTTTCCTGCAGTGGAACAACTCTGGGGCAGTCTCCATTAGGACAGATTCAGCTAACAATTCGTCATAGCTCACAAAGAAACAAACTGATTGTGGTAGTGCATTCCTGCAGGTGAGCATACAATACACAATTTCATATCTGGGCATATTTCTTTGTAAAGTTTGTCATATCCTGACTTACTCTTGATTGGTTAATCTTCTTTATTTTTAAAACAACATATGTGTAAATACGAAAATATGCAGAGCTGTACTCAGAATCAGTAAAAACTTTGTGGAAGATTTTACTGTGATTTTATATTTGTCTGTTATGTCTCTGTCAGATTTTAAATGAAAATGACATTTAGATTTTTATCAGTGATATCTGAAAGCTGTTTCTAAGAGACTGAATTTTTTGTGGAATGACCAAAACACGTGATTTCTAAAAAGCCATATCTAAACTTCAAATTGGAATTTAGGAAACATTGTATTCCCACCTCTGCTCTCTGCTTACCAGTCATCTGGTCTTGTACAAGTCACTGCACATCATATTTTGTGCATGGGAACTGCTTCATGTACTAAATTAAGTGATAGTAGTGTAGACATTTAAATTCAGCAATGTCTTATTGATTTTTCTAAGTGCTTTTCCTTGTTTTTCACTTTCACAGAAATCTAATAGCGTTTTCCGAAGAAGGATCTGATCCCTATGTGCGAATGTATTTATTGCCTGATAAGAGACGATCAGGAAGAAGAAAAACACATGTATCAAAGAAGACATTAAACCCAGTGTTTGATCAAATGTAGGTTCTAAACTACGGGTAGTAGTTTTATATAATGTAATTACAAAGCTGTCAAATCAAGGTTTCTGTGCTTACTGAAGGGTGAGCTGTTGAAGTTCTTGGTTGTCACCATTAGACTTGACCGTACCTTTCTCCTCTGCTGTAATAGCTCCTCCTAGCCTTCTATTCCCTGTTATCACTACAGCCCTTCTTCCTGTTGGCAGCCACTTCTGTCTTTCTTGCCTTACCCTGCACCAGTTCCATGCCCCTTGTGCTGGTAGCTCAGCTGCAGGATTCGCTCTCCTGGCAGGTGGTGAGAACAAGAGTGCCTTTACCTGGCCAGTGCTTCTGGTCTCCCTTCCTGCCAGGAAGCTTGGCTGGCTGATTGCCTGGCTGATGCTGCCAGCCAGTGCCTGTGCATGCTCACATTGCTCAGTCACTCGGTGGCACTTCTCAGCATCCAGGGAGTCAGGAAATTTCCTTGTAGATTATATCCTGGCCCATATGTTGGAAGTTGTACCAGCTTATGCAACATTATATTGCATAAAAATCTTAATCCTTGCACTCATCTTTTTGATAGTTGTTTCCCCACCATGTCTGCCCCTTACTCTCCTACCCATCACTTTTCAATAAAGACCTTTCTCTACAGACAGCAAATTAACTCAGGGAAAACAATACTTCAGTCCCTTCTGTCCAAGGCAGATCTGTAAATCATTAGCTAGAGGCTCCAGCAGATTTTCTTGGTGGTGCAGCTCTCTCCTGTTTATTCCAGGTAATAGATTTATTTCACCGTGCCTTTCCAAGTAAAATGTATTGCGAAGCAATAAAGCTGTTTAAGAACTGTATGACAAATAGATGTAGGTTGTGGTATAACCTTGTCCTGACTTTCTCTGAGTTTCAGCTCTAGCAAAAAAAATGCCTTCTTCCTTAAAAATTGATAGTTTTCCCTAGCCCGCCAGGAACGAAAAGGAGCTCTGGTTATCAAGTACCGAGGATCAATAAGACTGACCAATCTTTCCCTTTTGGAGAATACTGATACTGAGCTGTCAGTACAGGAGCATTCCACATTCTCTTTTCTCTAGAGTCTGTGCTTGACCTTTCCCTTGTTTTGTCTTGTTCATGTGTTTGTTTTCTTTTACCAGTGGCCTCTAGAGGCCAAAGGTAACAAAGTCTCAAACATTAGAGGTTGATATTGACCATAGTATTTAAGAAAAATTTTAGGCACACTGGGATTTTTTTCTTCATTTGTCTCACACCTCATTTTTTAATTTGGGGAGGGAGATGGTTTGGTTTTGATTTGATTAGCTGTTTATCTCTAGGAACTTAACTTGCACCTCAGGTACAGAATTCCCTCTAAAGCATCTCTTTGCCTGTCAGGTTTGATTTCAGTGTTTCCCTTCCTGAAGTACAGAGAAGAACACTAGATGTAGCAGTGAAGAACAGTGGTGGATTCTTGTCCAAAGATAAAGGGCTGCTTGGCAAAGTAAGTTGACAATAATCAAATTCTGTTAATACAGCTTGTTATTATATAAAACAAAAATCTTCTTGACACATGAGTTAGTGTTGATTGAAGCACCTGATTCAGGTATGAAGCTTTCAAAAATTATAGGTGCCTTAGATGTCAGGCTTCAGTAAGGGAAGGAACAAACTGCAGAGCCAGACTCAGAAAGATGAGGCAGTAAGCTCTTCTAGAGAGTGGTAAGTTCACAGTAACAAAAGAAATGTGCTTGTCAGACTTACAAATCATGCTGCCAGAGAAAGGAAATAACCAGTAGAAACCAGGCAATATTTCAGAAAATGTTCAGACAAAACTGGAAAGACAAACGAGTACTTAGGGAAACACACAAGTAATTAAATTCCCAGTTTGTAAAATCCATGAGAAAGAGCTGCTACTGGAGACATTCCCAATGCCAACACCAGCTGTTGTGTTTGTAACTTCAGGCACACATTAAATCACCTGATTTCCTACACATGTGATTTGGAGTATGAAAAATGATTAGTAAATTCCTTCGCCCCTTTTGAATTGCCATATTTGAGCTCTGTGAAGAGGAGGAGAGATACAGAATCACGGTCAGTTCATGGTGAACAGTGTCCTCAGTTTTCCTGTTTATCTGGAAGGCTGTTAATAAGAACACATCTGCTGATTGCCATTGCCATGCTGTGATGTGCTCTGTGACTGTACCACTGAAGGGTGTGAATTTTAAGGTCAAAACCAGCAGCTTGAAACTTTACTACAAGTCAGGCAGATAGCAGAGAGCTATGATGACAAGGATGTAAAATATGTCATTTACTCATGGCATTGCTTACACTGTAGTTTACAGGATTGTCAGATTTGATCTTTAACAGAAACAGAATCAAAGGCATACTCAGTGCATTGATTGGTTATTTAACTTTCCACAGTTATTAATACCTCTGGCATCTGAAGAACTTGCTAAAGGCTGGACCCAGTGGTAAGTATAACATTTCTTTTATTGATAATAACCCTACATTCTAACAACTACTGTGTTCATAATAATTTTAATAATACATGCTAAATGTAAAAAACCAATCCTTTGGCTTTTTCTTTTCCAGGTATGATTTGACAGAAGATGGTACAAGGCCACATGGTGCAAGTTAGGCCCATGGACACCAGGAATTCCTCACGCATAATTTTGCCAACCTTTATATATTTTTAACGCGGTGTTTTCACAGATGTACCAATATTATTTTTATAGCTTTACTGATTTAGTTCTTAGACACATCCCAAATAATTTTATAACACTTGGTCATTTTATGTAGACATAGCCTTCCTCATTGTTAAACTTTGTATTTTATTTTGCTAAACAGTTCTGTGTGTTACTGTAATGTGCAATAGTACAGTAAAGTAACCTTTTGTGTTTAAATTTATCTTTATGATGGCTGTACCTATTAGAAAGAGAAAAGAACATGTTCTGCTGTTTTCCTGCCTTGTTTTATATCTCACCAAGGTATACTGTACCATGTAAATATATACTATTTTTTTATAATTCCTTCATGCTGGTTTGAATTCAGAAGAAAATTAGATAAAGGCTACAGATATTTTCTTCTAAATGCATGTTAATTTCTTCAGATGAATCTCTTTTGTCTTTGCAGCACAATGGTCTTAATCATTTTGTGATACTCTGCAAAAAGAAACTGCAGAAAAATGTTTTTACTTTATTGTGTTTCTGGCCCAGTGAGGCTAGCTTAAAATGTACAAAACATTAACATTTTAATATTTATATATAAATGTATTATTGGGAAATCATGCTATAGAATATTATAAATAAAAATGAGAATTCTATAAATATTGTATAAATAGAGGATGAGGTCCACAAATCACAGTTTCTAAATCTGAGTTTTCATTTAATGGAGTAAACATAACAAACAGTACAGTTTTATTATACAGGTTCAGTTGGATTTTGTTATTTATTCCTGTACTCTGGAGTACTAGACATGTGATCTTTTGAAGGTATGAGGACATGGATTTTTCTGTATTATAAAGAAGATCTTTAGCCACTTTAAACTGTCCTTACCACCATGTTTCACTGATTTATAAGCAGACAAATCAGCTTGCAAGTTAAGTTCATATAGCAGGCATATGTACAAGACATATGTTATTTTTATTATACAATACTGTGCTAAAATAGTATGTTATGTGATACCTTCTGCAATCCTCAAATGAACACCAGTAGGTAAGAAAGTGGGAAACGGAGATGAAACTGACTGTCTTTGACAGTTGCTTCATTGCTACTTAGTATGTTTGGTGCATGAACAAAATGCACTTCAGCGGTGCACACAGGTTTCTGAGAAACGCTGTCCTCCTCCTGAAGCACTGCCATGGGCTGGGCAGGAGGCAGCGGGGACACCATTAGCACAAACTGATCCAGGCAGGCAGGATCTGAAGGGAGAGTGTCAGCCCCAACAGCTGAGCTCGTAACTCTAATTTTATGAATTACGGGAATTTTTTTTTGTATTCAGAACTGATTTTTCTTTTTCTGGTAAGTTTTTTCAGACTGTTAGAAAAACGTGCATTACAAATCTAAGAGAACAGCTTGGCTTTTGCAGAGCCAATGTCCTCATCCTTGGATAAGTATGCAATTAGACAAAGTATATTATTTAGCTAAGATTCTAGAATGATGTCTCAGCCAAGAAAGAATTTTAAAGCAGAATGATAAACTCCTGAAATTAGCTTTATTTTAAGACTACTGACAGAACCTTAACTCTAGATGTAGAATTTGCCTACATTACTAGATGTACCAAAGTGCCTACCATAGATGTAGCTTTTTGTCTTTTTCAAGACTAAAAATTTCAGTTTGTCTAAATTCAATTTAACATAAACACTTTTCATGAATGTGTGTGACCTGCACCATACACTTCTATACAGTGATGGCCTTCTCATTGCCACATTTTATACAAGACAATTTCATCAAACAACCTTACATTGTTAAATTGTACTGTAACTGCTGTTACTGGGCTGGGCAATAGAGATTCCTTGTAAGAAAACATTTCCATTTGAAGGCTTCACTGTATATTGGAATGTATGAGTAGCTATATATTCACTCATCTATTCATATAAAACATATTATGAAATACATATTTTCTTTGCTAGTTCTCCATTAAGATGCTAAGAATGGAAAGACAGAGAATTGTTCTTAATGCAATGAAAATGCAGAAACCAAATGCTAATCTGAATAAATGAGGTCTAAGAGTAGCAGTTCAACAGATTTGTCTTTTGCCTTGGTTCAGTCTGAGGTAGAAGGATTTTTGCTCTACATCTTGGCCAGTGACTGCACAGAGTTTGATCTGCAGCCAACAAATAGGGTGTTAAACTGATTCAGTGTTTTAAGTCTCAAGTGAAGTCTGGGGACAGAAAACTGCACTTGAACAAAAAAAACTTCTATCTTTTAAAGTTTCAAGGTGGAAAATAATGCCGTGTTCAGGCAAACGTGAAAGGATAGCACAGAGCGAGTAACTGAATAAAGAATATAGGGCAGGTTTTCAAAATAGCTCACTGCCTAAAATTAGGGATTGGTTCTTAGAGATCCCATTTTCCATTCAGGAATCTGAAATGAAGAGATTGAACTGTCATTGCAATTTAGCAACTATAATTCCCATAGTCGGTAATCAGTTCTGGATGCCAGATCTTCAGAAACATTCTCCTGGGTGAATTTGGATCAGACTGTGAGTGCCTAGATGAGACTGATTCTTTGGACAGTGGATGCAACATTTGTATTACCAAATTCCAGTTGTTCCATTTATATGGAAGTAGGAAGGACAGTTTTGCCTCTGGGCAAAAATTGCACCTCATTATCAAGTCATTTATTCAATATCAACTGATAGCTTTTCATGTAGTTCTTGTTTATCCTGTGCCTTAAAATATGAACATATGAAGATGTTTAAGAAATGGTTAAAAATAAGCTTTGTTACCTGTATGTACCAACACATGTTCTGTACTATTGAAACTGTTTTTAGAATTACTCTGCTTCACTGACAAGAAAACCAGCTTTCTTAACTATAGCAGTGGTATAACTCAAACTCAAATCAGCATGCGTATCACTTGGAGGTGGACTAAAAGAGTTTTAATTTTCTGTCTTGAATCCTTTATCAGAGCTGCAGCAAATGGTGAGAGTTGAAATGAGAATAAAGGGTAATCAGTTTTGTACAGATTGCCTTTTTTGCTCATGTAATTCTACATTATGATGCATGTATTTATTCAATAAATGGTTCGTATGGAAGTCAGTGTGTTGCTTCCCTCTACACACACACACCCCTTCTCCTCTCTTGCATATCCCTGTTCTAACTGGTAATACAATGAAATGAATTTTTGAAATAGTCCTGTATGCAGACTCCTGTAACCTAGGAAACCTTGCTGTAAGGTCTGTAGGCAGATTTTTGGGTCTTACATGAGAGAAAGCGGAGTGAGAAGTGCAGGACACTTCCTGGGGATTTCCGTCCCTGTGGTTCTGGAGCAGAATCACACAACAATTACTATGCCCTTTGTGCAGCTTCAGTGTCTAAGTTTTGTTTTTCTTAAATTGATCAATTGAACAAATTGTCATCGTTCTAGTACTTACTAATCAATTGTCATTAATGATTCTTTCAAAAGGACCTAGAACTGTATTTATTTGCCTTAGATTTAGAATCAGCAGATTTCTACCTGTGGCATTCCTTCCTATTCTTTCATTTGCTTGGTAACGCAGATATTGATGGAAAATATAATGATGTACTGCATAAATAAGAAAAGGGGTCTTGTATCCTCTATTCATTCCAGAAAAACTGCCATAGAAATTATGCTCTTTGCATTAAACATTAATTTATAATTATAATTCTGTAATTAATTATGATACCTCTTCCGATAAACAGCTACAACTTGTCTGAATTCATATTATTCAGTCCGTTTTCATCAGCCATAAATAAAAGCTGCAAAAATTCATCACCCAGTCACTATCCCATTTAGAATAGGCCCCACTGGATAATCTTTAATGTTGCTAACTACAAAATTATGTTCCGTTTTGGTTTGGTTTTTTTTTTCCTTAGAGGAGATACGTCTCTTTTGTAGCAGAATAAAAGGCGTCTGTTAATCAACAGGAAGGCAGCTAAAGCCAAGGAAAAGCATGGCCATCTCCACAGCTCCCTCATAGCAAGGTGGTTCTGGATTGCACATTCCTAGGCAGTGCCAGTACTGATCAGGTGTCAGCATTTTCCTAACTTGGGTCAAAATCAAACCTTCCACTCAGTCCTGCAAGACAGTGGTACCTGGATCAGCACTGCCTGTGTATTCACAGATCTTACTAGAGAGCAGAAATAACTGTGCAAGAGACTCCTGCAGATGGCTTTGATGTTAATTTGATGAGCTCACCCCAGCCTAGCAATCTTCTTAGTATTGGCTGTACTATTTAAACTGGTTTGGGCTTTTAGTTCATCTAGTTTCCATCTAGGAGCAGTGTTTGCCAGTAAAGTTACCAGTGTGTCTATTTTCATTATTTTCTCAGCTAAGAGCTGAATACAAAATTTGTTTCCTATGAAGTATCTCTTTTAATCAATATATTGTTTAGATTCTCCCCCAAACAAACTCTGAAATGTTGGATGGTACCTTTGGTAGAAAGAACCAAAACTGCAGATGGTCCTGGACCCATTTGTGGTTGTAGCTGGCTGCTGAAGCAGCCAGGTTATTTAGTCCCAAATGATGGTTTTGTATATTGTAAAGTGTCCAACTGTTGTATGCTTTCCTACTGATTTCTAAGGCAGCCAGGCTCTCAGCAATATTCTCAGCCACCTTCTGAAATATGTTTTATGAGAAATGCAAAAATCTACTTGTATTTCTTTCAGTGTTATGCAGTAAATTTAGCTGCCAGAGTAGATGGCAGCTCTGGGAAGAAAGTTCTCTAATCTGTATTCATGTGATCGAGGTGATACTCTCTGTTCTCACTGTCTGCAGGGAATATTGCTTGCCAGTCGTGTACAGTGGAATCAAATTTGAGCAGGCTCCTGCATCTCTGTTTCCTCAGACACCACCAAAGTGAAGCCAAACTGTCTTTCATGTTAATCTTTGAGTCCTCAGTAGCTGTAAACTTTATAGCAAGGGAATTAAGGCCTAATAGTGATCATTCTTCCCTTTAAGATCCATATAGAAACATGTTCAAGGACAGCCCAAAGCTAGGCAAGATTCCAGCCTTTCACACCCATGCACTGGTAGGGCTGGTTCCGGGCTGGTTCCAGCCTGGGGTGGTTTGCGGCCTGGAGACACGTGGGCCATTCCTGCAGGACTTGGCAACCCAACACTCAGAACTGGGCATGAAGCACCTCAGCCTCTGTGCAAGAAATGACAGAAGAAAGTCATGATGTCCCTGCACTCGTCTGTGTCCCGTGAATTCACTCATCAGCCGTGCGGTAAGGATCCAACTGATGATCAAGTTAATTTATTCATTATCTAAGCAGAGTAGCTCCTTTGGGCACGCTGTTGCACTAGATGAGCTGGTGAGGTCCCTTCCAACCTCAATTCTATGGCTCTCAGGTACATTTTTTTAAACATTAAGGTATGCTCAGTAAATGTGCTTGAGCTCCATGCACTCCTGGCCTGTACTGTAGGTCTTCCTGGGCATTCTGCTTCCTGAGCCCAAGCTCTCAGGGATGGGCATGCAGCAGCTCCAGCTGGACAGAAACAAGGGGTCACACAGCTGGGAGCTGCAAGCTTTGCTGAGTCAGAATGCAAAAATTTGATAGGAATTAAAAATACATTAATCTGTGCATAGAACTTGAGTTGTAGATAATGCTCGCAAAATGGTAATTGTCTGCAGGCACTGTATGAAGGTCAGTAATTTTACTCAATAACTGGGACAAGATCCCTAAATGCAAAAACGGTGCATACATTTAATAGAGATTGTTTCCAGCATGAAATTTCAAATGTTTTTTTCTATTCTTTTATTCTTTTATTCTAGTTGAATTTGCAAGCTAGTATGTTATTCTACAAACTCTGAGAGCCTGACAACTGGAGCTTACTAAGCATGTCACAATGATTAACAATTGAATACAGAATATTTTGCAAGACAGTTTCATGCACGCTTCCCAAGGGAGAAATACTTCAACTGATAGGCTGAAATCCCTGACATATTTTGCATGATTGTGGTTGCTGTCTCTTGGGTTAAGTTGAAGTTACTGTGTTGCAATGTTTTCCACCTACAATTTATAGGAAAGATTATCTGGTTTTGCATGAATCATGACATTCTCTGAGCTCAAGTAACCATGACAGCCACGGAATGGGTGCTCTGTTGTAACTTTCAGCTCAGAGTCCCACTGGATACATTTGATGAATTGACAGCAGCATCCAAAGAAAGGGCTTGGATTGTCTCTAGACCTGTCATTTATCCAGGTGATGACAATGAAATAAAGGGTAAAAATGGGTTAGTGGAAATGGATATTCATGACTCATTAATGTTATTGGTAGCAATGCTGGTTCTTTGTTTTATTTGGTAAATCATTAATTTGCATGTAAAGTAAGTTTAAACTTTAAAAGATGTTTAAAATACTAAGGTGAGCCTTCTGAAAAGAGGTATCAAGAGTTTTAGGCAACCTTA
The DNA here is from genome assembly GCA_013397755.1 of Cnemophilus loriae. Lineage (NCBI taxonomy): Eukaryota > Metazoa > Chordata > Aves > Passeriformes > Corvidae > Cnemophilus > Cnemophilus loriae. Next base: position 3,881,124 of record VZTF01001612.1, on the reverse strand, counting down.
TTCTAGGCCATATTTTTTTATTTAATATGTTTTTTCAAGCTCAGGTTGTTTGAGATGTAAAAAATGCTTAATTTCTAATTTTTTTTAATAAAACCATTAAAACATTTTAGTTTTGCTTATCTTGTCTTTCACATTGAGACATTTAAGTTTTTCCATGTACAGTCATTAGTGCCCAGTGTTTATTTCTGAAGGTACTGATACATTCCACTAGATGGTAGTGCAGACTCTGCTCTCAGAATCCTTTTTTGCTGCCGATGCACTTCGTTTCTTGTACAATAAGGAAGTGGTCTGGATGAGAGGCACGTTTGGGAGTGGAGCCTCAAGTCAGCCTGGCTTAAAAGTAGTGAACAACAGGTATGGTCCTCACCGTGCTCTGCTCTCCCCCTTTCCTCTGAGGCACCAGAGATCCTAAAAGAATTGAGTTTCATAATGGGGGATTCAATTTGCCAAACTAGTTCTGTAGAAGTATTTAGTCATGAGGCACAGGGAAATTTAAAAAATGGCCCATGACGTGAGGAAACATGAAACTTCTGGAAGGTTAAGGTTCTCAGTTGCCCAGAAGTTTAGCATGCCTCTGTCAGCAATTCACCATAGGTGTTTCATGCCTTAGATACCAAATTAGATTTGATGCTAGAACTCCCTTGAGTTGCTGACACAACTTTAATGAGATTAAGTGCAAAAAGCTGAAATTAATCAGAAGCAGGCAGAAGTGAAATTACCCTTTAGGACATGGAAAAGGGCTTTGACCAGCACATTTAAAATATCACTATGCTTTAAGTATTTACTGTTGATTCAAGCATGTGACTAGAAACTTGGGATAGCTAACAATGAAATCCATCATGCACAAAAAACACAGGGGTAAAGGGGGGACAGATCCAATTCTACTAGAAAAAATAACTTTAGAATCAATTTTCCTTTGTTTAAGGACATGATCAGAAAGGTTGCTAAAACACACATCTTGTGATAATAAATCTGATGCCCAGAACAGGAATAAATGACAAGTATATCTAAACTTAGTGGATATGTAAGCCCTCACGGGTGCCTGACTCCACATTTCCCCCCAGGCTGATACTACACTACTGTCAGTTTTGCATGAAGGAAGCAGGACACGCAGCCTGTAAAAAATCCCAGTGGGCTCTGGTTAGGCTCCTGGTCTGGATCAAGGACATGGGGAACACCCTTGCTGACAAAGCCAACGCTGATGTGAGAGACAAGTAAATGCTGGTATAATGTCCAAGCAATGTAAAGCAGTTTGTTGTGTGTTTGTGTGTGTTTACGTATGTATAAACTAATATGGATGAGCAAATCATGTCCATTCTGATATTTTTACAGTATTTTCATGTTTTATACTAGACAGATGGAACAGACATGGTGTCATATCTAAATGATGCATGTCTATCACAATGAAACCTCTAAAAGCACTTGTAAAATTAATAATAACAGCGGTTTTGTACCTTAGAAGCAATTTTTCTCTTAAAGACTAAAACAGAATGAGAGCTGCAAGGAGACAGGACACTTAAAACAGCAGTAAATCTCTATCAGAATGTAATTTAATAGGGTTAAAGTAATATAGACATGACATTTGTAATTGGAGTGTTTTATATCTGAAACAAATTAACTGACAAACTAGTATTATAAATTTACTCAATGATACATAATATTCTGAAAGATGACAATGACTTTTTACTAGAAAATGTCTGCTGTAGTTATAATGAAAAATTACACTGCCTTTTTTTTACAGTGGGATGGATTCAGCTATGCAAATACTGTTATTGTAATTTCTTTTTGTGAGCATCTTATAACATTTCAGAAATCCTTCCATTTTCATGGTACTAATAGTGAGCAAAGAAAAATTACAGTGATTTGTAACACTGCTTATAAGGAATGAGAGGTAACAGTAAGAGCATAATAATACAGCAAATAATAATTATAAGACCATAGAATGGTTTGGGTTGGAAGACACCAATCATCTATTTCCAACATCATCTATTTCCAACATCCCTGCCATGGGCAGGGACGCCTTGCACTAGACCAGGTTGTTCAAAGCCCCAGCCAACCTCACCTTGAACACTTCCTAGGATGGGGCAGCCGCAGCTTCTCTGGACAACCTATGCCAGTGCCTCACCAGCCCTGCAATAAAGAATTTCTTCCCAATATTTAATCTAAACCTGCCCTCTGTCAGTTTAAAGCCATTTCCCCTTGTCCTGTCACTCCATGCTCTTAGAAAAATTCCCTCTCCTCACTTGTAGCCCCTCTAGGCACTGAAAGGTGCTCTAAAAGTTTCTCCAGAGCCTTCTGTTCTCCAATCTGAACATCCCCAGTTCTCTCAGCCAGTCTCCATGGGGAGAGGTGCTCCAGCCCTGTGATCGACTTCATGATATAATAACTAATTATTTTGTCATAAAGCATCATAACAAAGCAAAGCAAATAAAGCTGCTGTGTTTTCACAGCTTAAATTGTGCTGGGTGTGGATCCCTGCAGACCCCGGCAGTAGCGGGGAGCTCCCGCGGGGCGGCAGTTCAGGACTTCGCTACCGTCGGCAGCGACTCCAGGGAGTGGCTCCGCCGAACAGCTTTTGCATTCCCTCTGCGCATTTTATTTCCTTATTTTTGTGCGAGTTAACAAGGATACATTTTTTTTCTTCCGCAGTGATTTTTTTTTTTTCTACTTAATCTCTTAAACTCTAAAATTGATTCATGTTAATATTAATAATTTAAGGGAAATAAGCCTTTTCACGGTCTAATCACACCAGCATTGAGAAGTGACAGTTGCCTCTGAATAAAGGATGGCATGATTGGCAGGATTACCTTCAGGCAAGGGGAGATCTGGGGAAGTGGAATAGTGTGAAACTTCATCTCTCTCCCATGCTGTTCGGATTATTTATCAAAGTATGTGAAGATCAAAAAAAAATCAAGGGAAATGCATGCATGTAAATTATTAACAGCCTGCCTCAGAGGATGAGCAGATTTTGTTCATACTGTATTAACTATAACAAATTTTATTACATATTCAAAGAAAAAGAAATAGGAGTTACAACTCCAACATGGTAGTAGATAATGTGTACAATAATCTCGTAAGAAACTATTATTTAGAAAATAATGCTGTAAATATAAGAAAATATGATCAAGAAAGCATCTGACGTTCAGGGAACTACTTGTTTATTTTTTATTTATATTGTTGACTCTTATAGGTTGAAATGGAATGCTTGCTCTAGCCCAAACAACGATATTCTGGTGTGAGCCATTTGTAACTGAGATTTCTAATGCAGGCCACCAACAAGAATAAAGACTGGTTCATGAAGCAGTAGCACAAAAGCAAATCTTTATTTGCTGTTGCTCAGCAACCATGTGCGAAAGGCCCATTTTTCATTTTTGCCTTAACGTAACTTGACAGGAAAATGATAATAAATATGAGATTATTATCACAGGGTATAGATTATTTTGAACAGATGAACAGATATGTCAAAGAGAGGCATATAATTTGGTACTCTTGAAAGGGAGAATATTAGAGAAACTGAAAATAGAGTTGTAGGTTTATTACTGGCTTGAAGTTCATGCACAGCTCTTGAAAAAACCTAGAAAACATTATTCTGCCTCTCTGGTTTCTCTATGTGGTCCTTTAAAATGAATCACTTGGTGTTATTCAGCCTGTTGTTATCTGTGTCAACTTCTAGTTTGAATACTATGTAAAAAAATCATTCTGTGGTTGCTATGCAACAGAAATGAAAAGCTAAAATATGTTTTAGTTTGTTTGCTAAATGGATATGTGCCTGACTAAATAAACAGTAACCAGGTGACTAATGTAGCATCTAATTAAAAGACTAATCAAGGTATTAATGAAATATTCAGTGTTTGTGAGTCATGATAAATAAATCCATCAGTTTGGATCTAAAATGGCAAAGATTTTTAATATATGCAGAAAATTTTTAATATAGGCAGGCATTACCACAATGTACAAATGTCAGGTTTTATACTTTTTTGTTTGTTTTTACAATTCCGCAGGTATGCTGATTGCTCATGCAACTTATTCCAAGCAAACTGTTTCACAGGCTCTTTGCACTTAGCTGAATACCTGACTTGGGAAACAAAGTCAGGTCCACAGGATCTGAAACAAGCCGGATTCTTATATCAAATAAATGTGGCAGAAAATGTCAAACATCTTAATCTTTAATGTAAACAAAAACTGTGAAAGGCAGGATGATTAAGGAAGATTCTATGTTAAAAATTAAAACAGCAGAAGATGTAAATGCTGCTTTTAATAGGAGTGAATTTTTACATTTAATACTAAATAAAATCTGAATTACATAATATTTTTTTAAATTACAATCCTGAAAAGTCCAACGAGATGTGAGAAATTCTATAGAAATTATAGTTGGTTTTCTGCTTGTTTGCACAGTAAGGCAGCACATGCTGTAGTGCTTCTACAAACAGAAAGTAAATTACTTCAGTCATGCACCTCTCTTCTGAACAGCCAACACTGAGAAATGCTACTAAAAATGCCAAATGGAAATATATAAATTAAGCCCTTAACAAGACTCTTTGACTGGTTTTGGTTTGCAGAAGAGCTCAAACAAATGGAATGGGGAATATTACAGAATTCAAGATCTGACTCTAACTGTTTCCAAACACTGCGAAGAAGAAACAGAAGACATAATTTCCTGATATATTAAAAAAAAAATCCTTAGTTATCAAAGTCTAAATATTATCTGGCTTACATAGTCTCCTATACATTCTGGCATGTAGGCTGTTTAACTCTTGATTGTTTTGGATGAAGAGTGCAAAATACTCATGTTGTTCACCAGGACTGTGAGCAAAGGCATAGCTGTCAGCAATAGCAACGATAACATTATTGGAGAAAAAAGCCACCACTGTAATCATGTATGATGTTTTTGTAAAAGCAGTCATGTCCACGTTACCAGAGATCCACGGAAGAAGGAATACTGTTTCTTAAGCATGAACATGAATTTAACTGAGCGTGTCTGACCCGCCGTTCGGAAGCACTGACACTTTTGAGGTAGGTACAGGAAGGGAACAGTGAGCAGGGCGGTAGGTTTGAACCACGGCAGCTGCCTCTGGGTAACTGACGGGATGTTCCTGCGGGACAAGCCGTGTCTGCAGCCAGCCTGCGTTAGAAAGCAGCGGAGGAAGGAGCCTTTCAGCGCGGCCGCGGCTGCCGGGAGCAGCGCAGCCCCGCTGCCCGCGGGGCGCTGCCGGGGCCGGGCCGAGCGCTGCGGGCACAGGCGCTGCTCGGCGATGGAGCTGGGGAAGGGGCTGCGGCACAAATCCTGCGAGCAGCGGCGGGGAAGCGGGGAGCGGGGCTCAGGAGGAACCTTATCGCTCTCTACAGCTCCCTGAAAGGAGAGTGTAGCTAGCTGGGGGTCGGGCTAGGTGGGTCCCAGGTAGCCAGCGACAAGACAAGGAGACACAGCCTCAAGCTGCGCCAGAAGCGGTTCAGGTCGAACATTAGGAGGAATTTCTTCACAGAAAGGGTGATTGGAATGGGCTGCCCAGGGTATTTCCTAAATACCCTCCCTGAAGGTGTTCAGGAAAGGCTGGATGTGGCACTCAGTGCCATGGTTTAGTTGACCTGGTGGTGGTTCGGTCATAACTTGGACTCGATGATCTCAGAGGCCTTTCCAACCCTAGCTGACCGTGCTTCCCTGAGTTTAGAACACGGTTCCCTGCCCCGGCTGGGTTCCGGGACCGCCTTCGCCCCCACCCCGCCCTCAGCGGTGCCGCGCGCGGGAAAGGGCGGGGGCGGCGGCCGAGCTGTCGCGAGACGGGACGGGAGTTCCGCGGCGCGCGCCGAGCGTCGGCCGCGGGAGGATTCGAAAAGTGGCGGGTGAGGGAGGGACTGGGCGGCCGAGGGTGTCCCGCGCCGTCCCCAGGTGTCCCGGGCTGTCGTCGGGTGTCCCCTCCGAGCGGCTCCCCCGGGGCCGCTTTCTCCTCCGGTGATGCTGTCGTGCGCCGCGGGCTTTTCTACGCGCGAGTCCGCCGGCTTCGTTCCGCTCCGCTGAGGCGGCGCCGCGGTGTTGGAAGCGCACCCCGCGGATCCATGAGGGTTCGGCCGCTCTGAGGCAGCCCAAGGTAAGGGGCCCGTCCGGCTTCCTGCTGCCTGCTCCGCCGGGGCCTGGGGGGAGCCTCCGGGTGACTCGGGACGGGGCCCAGGAGCGGCCCCCGCTCCGTTGCGTGATGTGGCTTCACGCACTCGAAACGCTGTGTAAGTCGCTCTCCCAGCTGGAAAAGCACGTCAGGAGACACCTAGGATGGAGGGAATGTTTACGTCAGCAAATTAAGCTCGTGGTGGCCTTGCCCATTTCCCATAGTTTTCACTAAAAGAGAAAAGGAGAGACCATTTTACTACCCCTCAGTGCTTCTCATACAAATGAATACTGTTGTCGGGAATGATGGCCAGCTTAAATAGTGGGCGTGTGCTGGAGAATGCACTGTGCTTTTTAAAAATCAAAGTATCCAATAAAAATTTATTCTGCTTTACCACTTACTTACTAAAAGAAAAAAAAAACAACTAAAAAGAAAGCAAGACCTGCAGCCTAGTGATGTTGAGAATCTAAATGCTGATTCAGATAACTGTAAAATATGTTGGAGGGAAAAACCTCTTTAACTATGTAGTACAGGTATAACTGCTGTAATATATAACATATATATATATTTTTATAAATGTTATGCATATAACCGATATATGACTACATATGTGTATAACTGGTATACAACTGGGACCGAAGTGGTCTTATTTTGATATACAGTACCTTCTCTAATGTTTTGTTTTGTTTATAGGGCAGGGAAAAACAATTCCAGGATGAAACGCGAAGCATTTTTACAAGTTGTGTCTAAAGAGTCAATTGAAGACTTTCTGCGTTACACTCAGAATCCTGTAAGTGAGCCAATGTATACATGTACCACTTATGGGGTCAGAAGTCTGTTACAGGTGCAGAAACTGTGTGACAAAGGGACAGAAACTATTTGTCTGGTACTTGCAGATGTGTGGGAATAATTGCTGTAGAAAATTAGTTCAAATGGCACTTGAAGGAATATAGGCTAAAAAAGTTGTGGAATCTGAAATACAAATATTTATAGCCAACTAATTTTTTGACATTTGGTTGTTCCACATACTGTTTACGTTTTTTGAAAATAAATTATTAGTACTGTGGTAATTCTAAAAAAATACTAATTTGATGTTGCTGAAGTATTATATTTTTAAATTTCAACCTGAGGAAGAGTTTACTGGTATATAATGAATGAGTTAATGTACAAACATAGCAGAATCGTGTGTCACGAGTGTTTGTTCATTCATTTGATAGTTTGGGCTGTCCACTTGTTCTTTGGTCCATGTTTAATTTTACTTGAATTGTTCCTTCTATCACTAAATACCTTAGAGAAGGGGTAGATTGCTCTCTTTAAATGAAGTGTGAAGAGAAGAGGGAGGAACAACCAAACAAATCCCCTGAAATCTATTAAAAGCTCATTCTTACATTGTGTGTATATTACATAATAATGAGAAATAATAATTTGCATTGTGGTGTTTTCCACTCAGCTTCAATCTGTCTGGTGTTAAGATATACTTCAGTTCTTCTAAACATCTTTTGCTTGCTGCCATAAATGGTATTGTCAAGTTAGTTTCTTAAACTTCCTAACCAGTATTTTCCTAGTAGTAGCTGTATCAGGATAAAGTGGATGAGTTGACCTCTATGTTCACAGAGGCGTGAACTGATGGAATGTAGCAACTGTGTTAAACCCAAAATCACGTTCTGTATAATAAGCTTACAAAAGTTTGTTTCCCAAAGATCACCGAATCTTTGCCCAAGAAATTTGCTGTTTCTTTCATTTGTGTGCCTGCATGTAGTTACAGATGACAATTTTGTTACCAGATTGCCTCTGCTTAAAGTCTCCTTCCCATTTTTCCCTAAATCTAAACACTTTAACAAAAAACTATTCACTTTAGTTCTCACTTGCAGTGTTTCCTTTTCAATTGATTTGGTTGTGTTGATTCTGCCATCTGCATTCAGTAATTTATTTTAATGTGCCGTGGGCTATTTGGATTAAAAATGGTTGGGGTTTTTTCATCCTTTTATTTTTCATCACCAATTCACAAGAGTGCTTCTGCAACAGTTTTCAGCTGTTGCAAATATCTCTGGAAACTTCATGTCTTCATGCCTTTGTAGCATAAAGGAACATGAATATCCACATGACTTTTTGACTGTCCAAGAGACTCGAGTTATTTTATTAATTTCCTTCTGAAACTTTCAGCAATGGAGGTTGTGTGACCATGTCTTGTCTTAGTATGAGGATCCTCCTTTTAGGATCTCCCTTGAAAAACTCTTGACTGCTTTTCTGGAGGAGGCTGTAGTCATATAAATCATCATTAAAGCCTCACTGATTTCCTTAGTTTTTGTGTTATATTTGCTACTTATTTGGTGCTCTAGCCTTAGAATCTGCTTTTTAAACTTTTTTGAATGTTCTGTTTTTAGCATCACTGCTTCTTTCAGTGTCTGTTTTCTACACATGCCCCCACCCCCCTTGAATTTTTCTTTTCCTTGCTCTCAATGTTTCGGTTCGTCTGTGTCTTCTAAAATTCCAGGGGTTTGCTAATTTTCCTTCAAGGTTTCTTGTGGGCTTTTCATTTTTTTTTCTTCATAATCTTTTAAAAATGTCATATTGTTCATTGAGATCTTCAACGGGTGCTGTTAATTTTTTCCCATTCCAATTCAAGAAAATACATAATTTCTTAGACAGAAAAATAAGAATCACAGATATGATTATCATTCAATGTCATCCTTTTCTCTCATAGATTTTGGAATAATTCTATCTCATATCATCCCAAAAAAAGATCCAAAAGCTCTGGTCTTATGAATTCATTCTTTCTGTTCAAAACAGTACGATGTTAATATCCTGTCTTTTGGGTTTGTTTGAAGCAGAGGGCTGCAGAACTCCCTATGAGGCCTTTGGTTTATTGTATTTGTTTTCAGCTGTAGAATAGAGTAGAAATTCTCTTATAAATATGTAACAGGATCTTTCTTCTCATACCCTCCTGGGAACTTTCTAATACTTATTGCTGCTTCTTTCATTCTTTTCTGGTTTTACGTTTGACGTTTTCTTTTTGATGCCTTGCAGTGTATCTGCAAACTAAAAATATATTTATTTCAAGATCATGGACATTCTCTCTCTTTCCTCTGAAGTGTTTTTGATCCAGTAAACCTTCACTTCAGCATTGCAAATTGTATCTCAGAAGTTATCTGTACTTTCTCTTGGCTGTGCCTGGTTTTCCTTCTCATCTTCTCTCTGCATATTCCCTTTCCTAGCAGGTTGCCTACCCTTCTTTGTTGCTAACAGACTCCTTGTGTCTCTGAGGTAAATTCTAGTAAAGTTCTTTTGAGGAAATAGTTCAGATCAGTCTTGTGGTGCAGTCTCTACTGGAGACTGATGGTGGCTTCCCTGTCAGCAGGGCTTCAGCAGGAGGTGTGGGGTTAACCCAGCTCCTGAGCTGGGTTGATTTGGGGCTTTAAAACAGTGCAGTGCGCAGAGCTCTGATGTGTGCAGAGCTCTCTGTCTCTATGGCTGTACTGACTACTACATTTCCAGTCCTTATCTAAGGATTTTCTTTCAACAGCCATCATCAATTGATATTTAAGATAGCAAAGCTATGACCAGGGACCTAATTTCTGTGCAGTTTTAAGCTTCTTAGCTAAGGGTATGGAACTGTCTTCATTGCTATCAAGGGCTAAAGACTTTTGTCTTAAAAGCAGCACTCTTGCTTCATGATAAAGAGTTAAGTAGCAGGAATTTCTTACACTATTTTTAAAAAATACAACTTCTAGAAGGTATTTTATATCTATAACTGCAGAGGAGTGTAAGTTAATCATTAATGGAAAAACCCACATTAATTGTAGAAAATATGATGATGAAATGTAAGCCACTTCGCTGATGTGGGATTGTGTGGTATCTTGTGACTATTTATAGAAAAATACATTTGATCATTTTGACTTGAACGAGCTACTTCAAGAATTGCCAAGAAAGCAAAAAGAAGTGCTATGGCAGAGACTGACACGGCTGTTGACAGACAGCTTGATGGAGAACCCTGTGGAAACATGGCACAGGACTGGAGATGATAAAAGTGATGATGACATGGAAGTGGAGATAGTTCCAGAAATGGTAAGAATCTTGTAAAATGAAAATATGATGAGCGTTTCATGGTTTTTGGGGAAATAAAATGGAATATTTCCATAACATCTGAAAACATGCAAGGGTTATCAAATAAGATCAGTTCCAAATATCACCTTCCTGCCCATTTTTTATATGACTTAATTTATGCTTGGGTTAAGCTGAACTTATGATTGGTCTGTACTATAAAAGACTATATCTGCTGATAATTATAATTATGAAACATGTGACTTAGTTTTCTCAGTTGAGTTGAATGGGTTTTTTGTATGTCTTATTTCAGTAAACGAATGTTAATAATGCAGATGTTCAGTTTAAGTATCTGGCATATAGTATAAGAAATTCACTACCTGATTTGTGATTTCATTTTATTTCATTTCATTTTATTATGAAGATCATGAAATCTAGATTTGACTGCCCCTTCCACAAATTTAGAATATAGAGAATTTTTCTGACTCAGACCCTCATATACTGCCTTCTGTGCTGTAGTCTATGTAGCCTTGAGAATACTGGAGGAAAAGGTTATTTCATTTTGGGGGAAGAAAAGAAATGCAGTGGAGAAATCATTAGAGAAACCTAGAGGCTTGTAGAAAAATCAGTCATCTGTTCAGAGGCCTGTAGAATCACGTACTTGGAGTGAAAGTCACCAGATGTACACGTTTCTGCGTTGCACGAGACCCTGCTAGTTAGGGGCTTTTCAGCTCTGAAATGGATGTGTGTTTGAGTGGGTTTGTTGCAGATGAGGATTTTAGTGCAGGAATGGATGCACATGTACAGTCACAGTTATCTACTAGCTGGAGCTGAAAACCCTTTTCAAACTTTTTGAAAAGGTGTACTTTAAGAATATATTCTTTTGCCTCTTATTTGATAGGTTTTGGGTGCCGGTATGCTCCTTCTTCAGAATGGAAGCATAATAACAATTCAGCTTTGTTCTGTGTTGCTACGGTTTATTTCTTGTTGGAATTGTTTTCTGAGTCTAAAACGAACTGCAGAAGTGTTTATTCAACATGGCTTTCTTTCAGAAACAAACCGTAGCAGTGATCCAAGGAGTGGCAGCTGTCGTCACTGCTTCCGTACCTGCAGTGGATGAAAATGTAAACTACAAAGCTCTTGTAGAATGCGTTTTTATACTAAATGGTGAGTACGTCTCTGGACAGAATGCAGCATTTTACAGAGGCTGTTTGTTTGATCTGACTGAAATCCAGCTGGCCTATGAAACAGAATTCACAGCAGAAAAGTTGGTACTGGTTTGAGCTCATATTTATGAGACAAAATTAAGGGAGTGTTTACCTAAAATTCAGCTGCATAGTTTAGAAGTTGGAATGTAAATAGTTTTCTTTCTCCCAGCTGTTCACCCAGTGAAAGATAACTTTGATTATCCTGTGACTTCTATTAATTTTAAAGGAAACTCAATATTCCAATGTTAGTGATCCAAAAACTTGGGCCAAACCTTAGAGTTGCCTAAATACTGCAGTGACCATAAGCCATGAAGGTGTGTAAGTGTGGCAGGAGCTGGCTGACACTGTGAGGTGTAGTTAGTGTGCTAACAGACTACTGTTTTACAGGAATGACTTGGTTCATTGCAGTAAATAATTATTTCATTGCTCATGTAGGTATTCTTCCTGCATTACCTGCATCTGAAAAAATCCTACAGGATGCTATCCAACGTGTATGTGAAATGTGGTGGGAGAAGGGACTGGAAGGGAAGGAGCAGCTGGGGAAGACTCTGTTTGTCATTCTGCTGAGAAAAAGCCTGAATAAAGCTGCTATGGTATGCTGAGGCTATATTGACTTTCAGGTTATTATTGAATATTTCCAGAAAGATAATCCTTCCAATAAAACAATGCCTTCTCTAGAACAAATTCTAAAGATTTTTGGCATCGTTTTCACAAGTGAACTGGATTTTTTTTTTTTCCTGCATTCTTTTCCATTTTTTCACTCTTTTATCCAGTCCACTCTTTTATCCAATGACCAAGGTTTTTATTGCAATTAACTCTTTTTGTCAACTCAGATTTCAAGTACTATGTTCAGCTATGCGTAGAGACAACTTTTGTGGGAAGCTTCATCTTCTCTTGCTATTTCTACAAATAATCTTTCTTACTTTTCTATTGGTCCGAAATTCTTTTTTCAAAATGTGTGAGTTACTTGGAGTGTTGTGATACATATCTTTTGCACTAACCCAATAGATGTATCCTTATTTCTTTCCTCTGTTTTTCCCTGTTAATTGCATGTATTGTATGAAGTTTAAAAAGTGGAATGATGTGGTTTTGACGTATTTTGCATGGAATGGCAACTTTTTTTCTGTACTTGGGCATGTCTTCATTTGTTGGAAGTCAGCATTTCTGCAGTTACATATATTTTTTTCCCAGTAATGTGATGAAATTAATGTTCATAATTTCGTAATCTGTTAACAATGCATTTCAAATTCATTATTTAAAATCCTTCCAATGCCTCGTTGCATTAAAGCCATGCATACTCCACTCTAATGTGGGCTTCTTCTTTCCTGTCAGGGTGCAGATATAGTTCATGTATGGAATCTACATCAGACATTACTTTGTTTTGATTATGATTCCGAGGAGAGTAATGAAGTCAAGAACTTGTTGCTTCAGTGTTTTATGAGTGTAAAACACATGAAGAAAGAAGAGGTAAGCCAACTTTTATCTTACTGTGGTTTTGTGCCAGTGAGCCTTGGTCGCTTTTAATAGTTTTGCAATTTGTCTTTTTTCACAGTACAGCAGGTAGCAACGAGACAAATCAGCTCTGACTCCAAGCTATAAATTGTTGATACTCTGTTTCATTTGGAAAACTTGTTTCTATTCCAGACTAAAGTGTGAAAGTTTATGTTTAAATCTTGAGTCCAGTTCTTATATCCTGAGGCAATGAGAATCAAGTGCTTTGCTTCCAGTGCATTTCCCTCAATACTTAAAATCATTCCCTGGTGTAATTCTTTTATTTTATAGCAGTTTTTCTTTTACTGAAGACAAGTAACTGTAGCAAAATAATTTTCCTTCTAAATGACTCCATTTAGAAGATTGCATTGCCATATTCTGTTTTAAAAGTAGCATAAAAAGAACCCAACTTTACAGAAAAATGAGGATTATTTTATTTAACTACAAACATTTCTCTCAGTGAACAGTGGCTGTTCTGTTGTTTTTAGATTGTGCCTATGCACCAGAATAGTGGTGTCCAAGCCTTTTTTCTGGTTAGGTGACCAGACCACTTGACTTTGTTTCTGAAGTTCTAACTCCTCCCTGCATGTGTAAAATACGTATATTGCTTTTCCTGTGGAATATATGGACTTCTGTCATAAAATGAGCTCTGCGATTGCTGCGTGATTGTGACAGTGCAAGGAGATGGCATTTTAATAATGGAGCGAGCAAAGAAATTAGGTGAAATGTTTGATAGAGCAGGATTTGGATACCTGCCACAAAGTTGGTGGAGGTTTTGTTACTTACGTATCATATTTTAAGCTATTTTAGTTTTGACTAGAATTATGATGTACTAACGCAATATGAGAGGTGGGAATGGAAAAAGACAAAACGTGGGTGGAAAGAGGAAAGACAGGTAAGGCTTTATTGACAGAGTTTACAATTAATTTTGTGTCATTGGTGTATTTCATTTTTGGCCATGTTTTGTCAACTGGAAAACGTGTGTACTTGTGTGTGTTCTCTGTCACAGTACTTAAAATGCATTAGCTATATTTGATTCTATATGTTTTTTTCTTCTGTTATATTTGAATCCACTGTATCATTTTAATATTTCGTCTTCATATAGGCACAGTAAATAATTGGTAATTATATATGTAAAATACAACTGCTATCTAGGCTTCAGAAGCAAATTCTTGTAGTTCTTTTTTATTTCCATGTTGTGTGAGACTTTTAGTATAGCGTGTTAATTACTACATAGCTTTTCTAAAGGAAGTTTGCACCTTGAATCTTTGAGTGAAACACAGCTTTCAGTATAAAAGTTGTGGTTTTGTTGTGGTTTTTTTTTTAAATATGAGGGGAAAAAAGCGGTGGTAATCAGACTTGGTAAGGAATATTTTTCCTGGCATATTAAAACTCATCTGCTTTGCTCCACAAGAACGTGCAGATTTGGCCAAGCTTTGCACATTTACTTCTCTGCCCAAGATTTTTCTCTTCGCTCTCCCAGGGATTTCTGGGTCTTGACATTTTGTCACGTTTGCATTTTCATAGGCCTGTCTCTTTCTAGGTAGACATAGAGAGCACCTTACTGCACTCTTTGCTCTGTCATCTGATCATTAGTGGTTTAAATCCTTCATTCTGAATTCTTCGCTTTCTGGCTGGAAGGATTGACTGAAAGCAGCAGCTCCCAGCTGTTGCCTAAGGGCTCAGCCTTGGCCTGTGGTGAGTCTGCCTTGGAGCCTGCTGCCATTGACTCTATTGGACATCGGGAAAGCTTCTGGCAGCTTCTCACAGAAACCAGGCCTCCACTACCACAACCTTGCCATGCCGGCCCAGTACACAAGTCACTTTACATCCTGGAGGATAACAGTTCAAAATAAAAGGAGAACCATAACCCATTCTGGAAAGATCCCAGGACAGGGTTCAGTTATATTAAGTGTCTGAGATGAATTTAGACGTCTGTGCAGAAGCATAATCAGTACAGGTCCTGGGAAGGATTTGATTGCTTAAGTGAATGACCCATGCTACATTAAATGACCTAAGTTGCCTCAGACATCCATGTGGGGCTGGCACGTAAAACACTGTCATAGATCTCTGCCTTCTGGAAAACCATCTGGGCGTGTAAAATTGCTCTGTGTTTAGGGTGTGCCGTATTAACCCTAGTCAGCAGAGTCAACAGAACAATTCAGCTACATAAAACTATAACTAAACAGCTGATCATATGAATCACTCTCTAGACAATTAGCATTTCAAGGACTTAAACATCCAAATTCACATGTCTCAGTTTGTGAGCAGAAATCCAACTTCACTATCTGAACTTCCAGTACATACCCAGAATGGTAACCAACTTGGATTTTCCTAGCTCGGCAGACAGGAGATTCAAATTTTTCAAAGCATTTATCTGTTGCTATGAAGCCATTGTAATTCAGTTGCAAGTCCTTTTGTTTGGGATTTGCATGCAGTGGGAGTTCAGTTGCAGTGATAACACACCTCATGTATGTTCTCTAATTTCCCTTCCTGGCTCATTTCGCTAATGGTAGATTTCTAGTAGCAACAAGAAACCAACCAATACTCCCCCAGTGTCTCTGCCGGACCTTTTTCTTTCATCTTGTAGTGCTTCTAAACAGCTCGTAGTAATACCAAATATGAACATGATGTATGAATTGTTTTGAGATGAAACTGAGCTTCTTTATATCAGGCCTAATATTCCCTTTAGTGCCTGCAGACTTGTCCTACAGTTCCTAAGAAAAATAATCCTAGTTTTTTTTAGAGTACATATCCCAGAGCATAGCACTGTAGCAGCTTAATCTGCTCTTAACTCCAGGTTGCAATGGTCCTGTGTTGCCATGGGCTAGCATTCCTCCTTTCCTTTCCACAGTATAATGTTCAAGCAGCAATGTCATGGGTTGATTGAAGGAGGTAGCTGTTTTTTCCTAGTAAGATTATTTTTCAGACAGATTAACTGTCTGGAATGGTTCATCATATGCAAGACTGAATAAAGGGAAGGGTCAAGAATGCAGTGTATGAGTTCTAAATCAGATTAAACTGATAGAGAACTGCACATTTATACCTCATTGCAAGATCAGGGAGTTCAGTGTTTCTGCCTTCCCAGGCTGTGCTATTCAACTCAGAGTAATATTTCTCAGAGGCTTATTATCAGGCTGCATTAGTGGGGTGATCCTCTGAATTTATATCTGTGATTTATGAAAACATTCTTGTTCAGATGGGGTTTCCAGTCAAACAGCTGCAGAGCCTGCAGAGCACGTTACTGTGTTTTAGAGGTGGGTCTGTTGTACTTTTTCCTTGCTAACCTTCTGTGTGTGTGTAGAACAAAATCACGTGCTCTGTGTCCACAAGCACAGCAGTACCAGACACCCAACACTCTGATACTGCATTAATCTCAAAGATGATAAGTTTGCAGTCTTATTCACCTATCACCAGTTTACCTCTCACGATAATGAGAATGTTGATACTAATAATTATTTCAGGTCCATTAGTCACAAGCAGCAGATTAAGTTAGAGGCACTTATCATAATTTTCAGGAGCAGGCTCAATCTTTTGAAACCTAAAGCTAAAAAGAGTTGTTTGAAAGCTATTTTTTGGCTTTTTATCATCTGTCTTGCTGCTAGGGTTGTAGAAGATGAGATGAGTTCGAGTTTGTCGTCATCCTTGCCTTGTTGAGGAAAGAGCTGTAGGTCAAGACTCCCTTGACCTTTTGTTTTGTCAGGGATGTTGATATGTGATCCCACATGCCAAGTGGGACTCCTGGATATTTATATTAGGCCACCAAAGCTGGAGGTAGAGGCAGCTGTCATTGACAACAGGAAGGATTCCATCAGACCTGTAGACAAGAATCTTGACGTTATATTTAGCTTTAGGTCTTGATTTTTACAAGCTTCTGAATTACTTCTTCACCCAAAAGCATTTCAGCTATCAATTGCACCACAGGGCAGTTTCTGCCTATGTGCTTCCTTCTCTCTCCCCCACTCTGTCAGATTCCAATTCCAGGTGTCACTGGCCTTCTGTTTTCTCTGTTTTCTCTTAGGTGTGAACACAACTCTTGGTCCAGCTCTCAATGGAAGTGCCTCTGAACTGCTGCTATCTGTTCAGTGACCCTTTTGCACTTCTGCCAGTGTGCTCTTTACTATTGTACTTCCTTTATTAATATTCCTAATTTATTGTTGGCTAGAAAGCTGACAGGTATAAAGGATGCTTACAGCTGGCTGACTCACCCTTATGTATGATCAACTATTTTGAAGTCTTACCTTTATCTGTAAGCTGAGTCGGAGTGAGGCCGCCTGTACAGATACTGTATAAGGCTCCAATTCCTTGGGCAGATCTTGCTGATTCTAGGAGAGCATCGGCTTATTTCCTTCATCCACAGCCTTCCACTGCCTTTTATTGCAAAATTCTATTGCTCATCAGATTTGTCATCATTGTTCCCGACTTGTTAAAATGGAAGAAAACTAATTTGGGAAAAATAGTGTTTCTGTTTTCATGAACGAAAGCAGCTCCAGGAGGTTTGCAATATTACCTTTCATGTGGCAAGAGGAAAGGAATTGTCCTTGCTGATCAGAACATTTAATTTTCTCCGTGGCCCAGCTGTCCTCTGTGGCTTTGTTAAAAATGTTTCTGTGTCCAGTGCTGGTAGAGTTGTCGTGGTGTTTTATTTATTCCTTCACCATCATTCCAGTGTCCTCCTGGGGTGATAATGCACTCGGCAGAGCTCGGTGATCCGGCCTTGATGAGGGTGCTGAGTTGCACAGTCTGTTATCATTCTGGAAGGATGCTTGAAGTCACACCAAAACAGAATGGACATTGAAAGAGTGGAGGCCGATATGTGATCCACATGTTCATTTGTTCTGTGTTTTTTCTACAGTATGAATAAAAGTAATGCTTGAATTCTGTTTAGTAATTAAGAATCCTAAATAATTTTTCCATTTCACCTATACATTTTAACATTAAAGATGTAATTTCCTTTGTATTTATTGATTCTTGAGGTAGCTCTTAAACTGCATATTCTTCTGAGGTTTGACTTCCCTTTATTTTTTCTTCTTTTCCCCTCCCCACAGGGAAGAAGATTCCTGAGTTTTTTGTTCAGCTGGAATGTAAACTTCATTAAAATGATACATGGAACTGTTAAAAACCAATTACAGTTCTTTCCAAGGTATGCATCCCAGTTAGAGTACTTAATTAGTAAGAGCTTGTCTAAAATCTTGTTTGTCTCACTTTAAAAATACCTAGTGTATTGAAAAAATATATCAGGATCCAGAAACCCTCAAATCTTCTGAATATAACTGCTATATTGTTTCAGCAACTTCATTTAATAGTAGCTCTGATGTGCCTGGGTGTACCATTATAGGAGTAGTAAATGTTTATTTGCCATTAGCTAAAGCAAATGACTTTGATAGAAATTGGACTTTGCTATTTGCAGTGCTGGTGTGAGGGTTGCAGGTCCATTTCTCTTTTTGTAGGGTGTTCCTATTTTTTCCTACAAGCAACCTCTAATTTAATTTGCTAGGATTCTATATAAGGTATTCTAATAAAAAGTGACTTGCATGATCAATCATAGCCTGAGAATTTGGCTGATGGATGAAAAACGTGGTGCTTTTCTTTCTTTGATTATTCAGTGAAATACTGCAGAAGTAATTCTTTGTATTAAAATCAGAGGCTTTCTAATGCTTTCAGGTAGAATAATGTATTCCTGTACGTCTCTAGAAAGAATTTAAGGCATTCATCATGACATAAATGATAAAATATCTGTGTGAATGTTTTGACTCTCCCACCACAAAAGATATTTCAAGTATCATGTAATAGTGCTTGGGTTCATTAATTAAGAGTTAACTTGGTAGTTATGGGTGTAGACTTGAAAAAGAGAATTTCCTCTTCTAAAAACCATGTTGATGCACAGAATTAAGAACAATATTGGTACTTATAAAAAACTTCATGTTTCACGTTTATGAATTGTACATAGATATGGATGTGCATAGTATGCTTGCTTCAAAGTGTTTCCCATATATTAATGCAGATCCTTGATGGAATACATTTCAGAAGTTTACTTCAGGGCCTGGAAGAAGGTGTCAGGAGAATTCATAGAGGTAACACTACTCTTGAAATTTCATTTGGATAGTTTTGAATTCCAAGGTGGGAAAGACTCGTGACTTTCCACCTCAGAGAGGTTCCTTAAACAAGCTTTAAAGAATTATTTCCCTAAGGAAAGAGCCTCCTCAGCATTGTCAAGGAGTAACAATATGTCATGCTTTGAATGTTTTCCCTCGGAGATCAGCTTGGCTGCAGTTAAACATCTTTAATTCTGCTGTTGAAATATTGGTTCACACAACTATGCATATGCACAATGCTTTTCATAAACACACCATTTATCTGAATTATTGAAGCTTTTATTCAGTATGTGCAAGTCTGTATAGCTGATAGCTCAAGTATTTATCTAGTTTTTGTGGATTTCCATGGAAGTGATTAAAGGCATAATTACAGCATCACAACAATGCTAGAGCAAAATTTCAGATACCAAAATATTCTTATTTACCTTGCTTTTAGCTTCTGACAATTGGATTAATTGTATATTCTGAAAATTTGAAAATCAGTTGAGGCAGACTGAGGCCCCCAGCATGGAAAAATTTGAGCCAAGCAGAAGCCAAGTAAGAAATAATACCAGATACTATTTTCAGTTGCTTGTTTCAGGGAAAAATATAGTTGCTGCACAGCTACAGTACTTACTATTGTTTTATTGGGTTAACAGGAGCATGTGTGTATTTTTACTGTAGGTTCTTGAATATAACTGCATTCAGGATTTCATGCATCATGGAATCCATCTTCCCAGAAGTTCTTCTGTCCATTCTAAAGTTAGAGAGGTAAGTTCTGAGAGACCATGACATGAACTAGTAGCATCAAAATGAGATCAGTTGCTATAAAGTGGAAGATTTCTATTTCATACTAAAATACTATACCAGGTGTGTCATACCAGGTGTGTCTGGAATGGAAATACTTTCCTTCATAGCAGCCTGTAGGGGGCTGTGTTTGGGGTGTGCTGGTGGCACACCGAAGTTCTGGCCGCTGCTGAGCAGTGCCTGTGTGGTCTCAAGGCTTTCTCCTCCCCACGTTTTTCCCTAGGGAGTGGGCTGGGCATGAGCAAGAAGTAGGGAGGGTCACAGCTGAGACAGCTGACCCAAATTGACCAGAAGAATATTGCATGCCATACAACCATCATTCCCTCAGCCAGCTGAGGGAAAGTGGGGTTTGGGGAGGCAGCCATTGCTTGGAGGCTGGCTGAGTATTGGTCTACTTGTGGCAGGTGGTGAGTGGTTGCATTTGCATCACTCCTTTGGGGATTTTTTTGGTGCTCTTTTCTTCATTTATTAAACTGTCTTTATCTTGACCCATGAACTTGCTTTTCTTTTCCAATTCTCTTTCTTCTCCACTGAGCAGGGAGTGTGTGAATGGCTGTGGGTGCTTAGCTGGTGACTAGGGCCAACCCCCCACAAATACTTAAAAAATAGCATATTCTGAGAAACGATGTTAGAACAAATTTTAGGAGGAACCTGCTTACAGTTTTGCACCAGATTTGTCTTTGCTGCTCAAAAGTAGATCTAGAAGGGGGTTTTCCAGAGTGGCAGAAATAGTTTTTGCAGAAGCGGTGGCCTGCAGCAGCCATCCTGGCCTTGACAAGAATTCTGTGTAGAAGAGCAACTTGTTACACTTATCTTAACTTTGATAAAAACTCTCTGTTCTCTCGGGAAAGGTGCATACCAGAGGAATGGCTACAGCCATAAACACCAGGTGTGAAAGTTCCTTTTTGTCTCCCAGAACGCTTGGAGAGACCGCATGTTTGAGTGAATGTCTGATAAGGGCAGAAACCTCTGCTCTGATGAGTGTATGGTGGTGTGCGCTGTTTTGTCTTTCCTCCTGCGCGTTCCCAAGACTTTCTCTAAACTTTCCTATAGTAGAAATGTAGAAGTGCTAGAGTGTGTGAAATAAAGGTGGATCTTGCTGGAAAAAACAGTGGTCTCTGTTTTTTCCAAGCTGCTGCAGTTTTTGCTATCTGTTGTCTAAGCTTTCTTTACCTGCAGAACTGACCTTTCCATAGATCATCGCAGGGACTAAAAGTCATAACCTTCTTGAGGCAAACTTAGTAGATGGGTCTGAAATGAAACTTGGCTTTTTTCTTTTTGTTATAAATAGGAGGTTTATAAGTGTTTATAGGGACAAGCCTTGATTCTAGTTGTCTATCTATGGCTTTTAATCGTGAGCAGAACATTTGAAGCAGAATGAGAAGTACACAAGGTTTTTTAAGACATTTGTATTTGATCAATGCCCCTTCCTCTCCCATGCTTTCTCCTAAATACCCAGACTCTAGAGTATGTAATGTGTGCAATATATAGCTCGACAAACCAGTGTACAATACTGTAGTGGGTTTTTTGTTTGTTTTGGTTTGGATTTTTTGGGGTTGGTTTTTTAGGGGGTTTGTTCTGTTTTGTTTTCTCACAGCTGTAGAATTCCTTTGTCCTGTGATTCCTGATCAATGGAACAGGCTTTTGACAGGGCATTTCATGTTTTTCAGACTCAGAGGCTTATGATCTTGAAAGAGGACAGTGAATAAATATGTCTTTGGGCTGCGGGTGGAGTAGGTCTTGGAATAAATTTGAACTGACCACTAGAGAGTCAGCTGGTCTTCAGATTTTGTGTAATCTTGTATTCTGTTTTCCAAGATCTTCAGGGAATTATTAGTGCTGTATTGATCAAATCCAGAAGTGTTCAGAGGATGATCTCGTCTCACTTTCTGATTAATTACCAACCTTAGAACACAGCTCAAACTGCCCGGGGTTTCAAGTGGAGGAGTTCTTCATATCGAGTTACATAATGTCCTTTCTTGTATTCTGCTCTGGTCTTCCACTTTCTCTTTCTTTTCTGCATAATTCAGATACAAAAATAACAGGATTTTTAGCTAATTAAGCACAGTTTTGAGTCCCAAGGAGTGCTGATACTTGCTTTTCATCAATGCATAAAAAATGTATTAGGTTTGTACATTTGTATTTGGATAACTCCACTTACCAAATAAGTTCCTTTGCTCTTAAGAGAGAAAAGGCATATTTATCTGTAGTTCATAGTTTCATGGTTTCAAAGTATTTCTGCCAGTTACTTTAAAAATATTTTTTTACAGTAACAAAAATGAGACGTTGCTGTGAAATTCTCTAGCTGTGTTTTTTTCTTAGTTGTAGATCTTTATATAAACTTATTAACTCGATAAAGTTATATTATATTTATTAGATTGATTTAATTTTACTATTTTTAAGACTTTCTAATAAAATACAGGGTCAATTAATATGTTTAGTTTTATAATTTCCATAGTATGAAAACCCTGGTCTTACATAATTATTAAATGACACAACCCCTTACCCCTTTTTGAATGTAGGAAATACTGTTAAAATGTCTTTGTGGCCTGTTTTATTTGTTTTTTCTTAGATGCTGAGTTATTTTCATAAACAAAGTAAAGTTCGTCAAGGAGTTGAAGAAATGCTCTATAGATTGTATCAGCCCATCCTCTGGAGAGCACTGAAGGTAATTAGCCTTTTGAGAAAATAGGACTGTCTTTCTCCAACTATTAAATTTTGGGTCCTTTCCACATCTTCTGCTTTTACTATTTGCTTTTAAAATGAGGTGGCCACAAAAACCAAAATGGGTGTTTGACATCACAGCTGTAGCTGAGTAACTTTGCAAGTTGTAATTAGGCATAGCATGCACAATAATATTCTAATTTGTGAATATAATTTACTTGTAAAATTCAGTTTTGTTTACAGGTACCTAGAGTGCTTTCCAGGATTGCAGTTGGTATTCTTCTCAATTTGAAAATTCTGTGTAATCTTGTATTCTCTTTTCCAAGGTCTTTACGGAATTATCAGTGTTTTATTGATCAAAGCCAGAAATGTTCAGAGGATGGTTTAGTCTCACCTTTTGATTAATTATCAGCCTTAGAATACAGCTCAATGAATTTATTAGAGTATTAATTTAGAAAAACTTTTATTCTGGTTGAATTGTATGTACAGACATTCATGGTATGGATGTGCACTCAGAATGAAATTTCTTACTTGTAGTTCTTCTATGGTGTGTGTGTCCCCCTGTGGATTGCATGCACAAACTAAAGGGGACCTACTGCAGTTTGTCTACTCAGTTACACTCTGTGATTAAGAGGAGCCAAGCTTCCTTCTTTGGTAACAGCTTTTATTTTGCCTGAGGTTATGAAATCCCTGTTTGTGAGACCGTACACATACAGCCAAGTTGAGTGCTTGGTAAACATTTACAATTTCATTTGCTGATTGGTCATACAGCATCTTCTCTAGACATGAGAAAGGTATTTGAAATTCTCAAAGTTGAAAGTATTTACTATTAACTTAAAAACTTGTTTCCAGTGGATTTTATGAGCTACAGGAAGGAGTTGAGAGCTGTTTGGTTTCAACAGAACCCTGTAGTAGAGGTGGGAAGATGAACAGTCATTGCTAGCCCAGTATCTTGTTTGGTCTTACATAAGGGTTGGATCCCTAATTCTTTAGAATTAATATAAACAAGGAACCTTCTGGATGAAACATGTATGTCCTAGTGCAAGGGAATGACAGCTACAAACCATGGCTTCCTTTAATTTCTACGTTTCTGTCTCTAAAAAGAATAGGAGTTTTAACTGATTTTTGGTAAGTTAACAAAATACAGTATTCCATTTTTAAGGGAGTTGCTGTCTGTCAGTGGAGGGTTGTAGTCACTTTCCAAAGCTCAGGACTCAAATGTAAGACTACAGTACTTTGGAGGAAGATTCTGTCTAACCTTATGAAATCTGCATGCATTTATTTGGAGGAATGTAACAGAAGGTGTGTCTTAGGGAAAAAGAGGTTAATGATTGATTTGCAGCAGGACAGTGGGAGAATTCTTGATTCCAGGAGTGGCTGAAATTTTTAACAGCTGCTATTCATAATTTTCACATCACTAATGGTTCTATTGCTAGAACAAATCATATAGTACAGCATGAATTATTTGGCATTTTGAACTATTGCTGTGATTCAGAATCACCAGTAGTTTCAGATACAGAACTAAGAAGAGAAGCTTGTAACTGTCCTTACTGTTACGGATTCTACTCCAAAGCTTGAAATGTCAGTTTAATTTTAGATGACCAGTTTGATGCTCCCATTTTAGCCAAATCCCTAAGTTAATACAGTGAAGAACAAATCTTGTTCAAGAACACTGGTTATGAAACAGAAAGGACATACAGAGCTTGTTTACTCCTCCTTGCAGAAAGCAAAAATACTTCAGTTGTAAGAATACAACAAATTCCAGAACTGTTCATGCTGAAATTACTTGATTTCATCTCTGAAATCTTTAAACTGAGAATGCACATTTGTAATGCACAGTTCTCTGTTTCTTCTTCAATTGCTTGTTTTGCAAATACTTAGATTGCACAACCTTCTGTTGGGGCTTTTACCAACATATCTTTTATAAGCTTTAATGCAACTTTAAGTTTTTATAATACAAGCCCATATGTAACTTCATCATTTTTCATGTTCTTATTATGAAAAGCAAGTGTCATGCAAACATAAAAGAGATGTGCAGTGATTGGTTGTTAGTATGAGAAGATATATGGGTATAAAAAATATGGATATTTAGTGTGAGGTAAGTAGTGATTAAGCTATTTCTTATCAAGCTGAAAAAGTCAAGAACCACTCCTCCAGGAATTCAAGCTGTTGAAGGAAGTGACTCCTTTAAAGTGTTTGGTTGTCTTTTAAAATTTTTTTTAACATCCCATGCATTTAAACTAACATGTCCTGGGGAAGCAGTATTTTAAATAATTGGAAGTGGATTTCAGAACCTGTAAGACCAGATAAAATTTAAAAGAAAGCTATGAAAATTAACTGAAGAAAAAATTAAAATACTGTTTAAAAAGGTTCTGAAAGCTCCTCAGAATAGTACAAGCATAATGGTAAAGAAATATTAGTCGTTTAAATAACTGCAGGCTCTGGCATGGAGAAGTCAGTGTGGATTAAAACAGGCCATGAATTTAAAGTCTTAGGTTCTACCTCTGTGAAGACATTGTACAAGCCTGAATATGCAAATACATTTGGGATAAATTCCAATTAATTAAAGGCAGGAATTTGAACTGTGGGTACTCAGTTCAGAATTAAAAGTGAGCTTAATGGAATTCAGTGTAATGCACTTAAAGAGTTATGGAAATTAACTTTCTGGAATGGCTATGGTAGATGAGGTCTAGGTTATTGCACAAAACCACATTTGAATTAATTTTCACATGCAACGTTAGTGAAGATGAGCTATTTCACCCTGAATTCACATATTATCTTGTTATGTGTTAATTCTTAAATATAGACAAGCTCAGAGTTAAAGGATTTTCTACAACTTTATAGGATAGAATTAAGAATTATGATCTTTTCACCTTTAAACTGTTTGCATTATCCATAATAAATAAAGGAAAATACAAATCCCTGACTAAAGAATGTATGTATGTGCTTTATTTGCTTTTGTAGTATTCAATTTAGAATTGCTATTAATTTTGTTGACTTGAAGAATTTGGAATGTTATGGTTCTACTCCACCATATCAGAATTGGTCAAGAAGAGAAACCCCAAACAGATTGTAAATTAAGTAATTGTTGCTAATTTCTTTTGTGTTTTTCTGGTTTTGTTTGTCATTAGCTTATTTAAGTCTAAATATTACATGGTTATTGCCATGTTTCTTTTCCCTGCCTTTGATCTCAGTGTGCTTTGTGACAAGGAAAGAAGAAAATTAGATTATTAGAATAGTCGAGAAGCCCCCTGAACTGTCTCCTCTTGCTGTTAAAATTAAGTTAGGCGTAAGTTAGGCGTACTTCGCTTGTTATATTGAGAGATTTTTCTTTTTCATTAGACCCAAAATCTGGACAAAATTCTTCCTTCTCTCTTCTTTCCAAGAGAAGTCAGCAGAGGCTGTTAATCACTGCACTGCTGTCTTTGATAAATAAAATACAGTTTAGTGGTTAGATTTCAGCTTTCTCCTTGAGATGCCTTGGATTTCTTCATGGTTTTATTGCCTGCTCTCTTTTTCTGTCCTGTAAGAGTTCACAGTGTCAATTATCTTTCACTGAATGAGTATCTAAATATGCACATTTTTCTTTTGTTTTTTGCATTTGGGGTTCTACAACCAGTAAAATATGTAGTGGAGTACATTGAAAACTGTTGAATATGGTAAAATCTCTGAGGGTTGTGAGGCTTCCCATGGACTTTTGATGAGCTGCCTGGAGCTCAGAACATGGTCCTATTACTTACGTGCAGAGATGCAGAACTGAAAATGTTTTTGCTGGCTAAGTTACCCTCCAGGCTTTCTGGTACTTAGTTACTAAATACTGTTTTCTTGAAGAAATAGGCTTGAGCTTTTCAATTAAATCACCTGTCTCTTGACAAGCAAGTCAATTAATCCAATCTGATTGAATTCAAGAGTCTTCTGTCCTGAAGAGGAGCTTTAAGGCCACCGAGAGAAATTCCAACTGCTTTTAAAATTTATTCAGCATTACAGAAAGCAGAAGGGCTCTGACTGTTATTCCTCAGGGTCATTGAAGCTGATATGCTTTGACAGCTGATTGTAACAATAACTCAGGTTTTACTGAATGGGCAGAAATGTAAGGTAAAACATTCAAACTGATATGTGACTTTAATTTCTTCCATCCATTTATAAATTCATCTCTTCCATCTACTTAATTAAAAACACTAACTTGCTAAAAATGTTTGGAGAACAGTTTTTGACAGGATACACCTTTGGATATTAACAGTTGGTCCTTATGGAAAAAATATTTTTTCTTCCATTGTAACAGGCCAGAAACTCAGAAGTTCGAGCAAATGCAGCATTTTTGTTTGTTGATGCATTTCCTGTTCGTGATCCCAGTTTTAATGCTGAAGAGATGGACAATGAAATTCAGAAACAGTTTGAAGAACTTTTTGTAAGTTTTAATGAAACTAAAATGTTAAAAATGAAACCTTTATCAAAGCTAACTCAAAAAATAGTTTGTTGATTCACTTAAAATTATGGAACTTCTGGATAGTATTTGTAGGGAAATAGATCTTTCTGTGGTGCAGAAAACACAAAAGTAAACTAATATTTTAAATTTCTGTAGTATGTTTTCTGCAGATGCTATACACCACTTTAAAAAGGAAATATTTTGGTTTGTTATTCATTAATCTGTGAGTGAGAGATGCCTTTGAAAGATTAAATTCATGAGTAACAGATCTTGATCCTTACTTAACCTAGGATTTGGGGGGGAGAACTTCACAGTTACTATGGAAGCATTCAGTGAAAGTTCAGTACTGTGTTACTAAATACTTCTGAAATTAAGTATAATGGAGATAACCTAAAAATCTCCTTAGCAGTCTAGATGGGTGAGAACGGGCATAGTATTTTCATCAAGAAAATGTTTGGGGATTCCTGAGTAAACATTGGATAATTGAATGAATTTCAAAGTTTTTATGTTGTTCCATAGGAACAGTGATCGGTGTAGACTCATATAAATAGAAGTCTAAATGTTCTTAATTAAGTCACAAATGCAAGACTTGATTTATTAAAAAAAAATAAATTCAAATGTCCAATTAAAAAAATTGGCCAATAGTTAATTTTGTTTCTGATTTAAATTTCCTTCTTATCTTTATAGTAAAATGCTTTGAGGGACTATTAATATATTAATATTATGGTTCTTTTACTGTGTGACAATTTTCATAATGATTAAAAGGTAATGCAATGCATTTGGTTTATGATAGGCTCATGTCAAACAGCAGTAGAGTCACAATAATCCATATGCTCACAGAATTATTCTTCTGTTTGTTTTAGAGTCTCTTAGAAGATCCTCATCCAGTTGTCCGCTCTGCAGGGATACTTGGAGTTACTCAGATCACATCCAAATACTGGGAGATGATTCCTCCAACAATTCTTGCGGATCTTTTAAAAAAGATAACTGGAGAGCTGGCATGTGATATAACATCTGCTGATGTTCGATGCTCTGTTTTTAAAGTAAATGTTTTTCTAAATTTAAAATCATGATTGTCATTTTTATATTTTACTTGATGTACAGATTTCTAGTATAGGCCCCTTTAAATCAAGGAAATGACTTCTTCTACAAAATGTCTTAGGCAATAGAATTCCTAATACATGGAGGTTTTGCACATTTCATAAAAGCCACATGTTTGGAAAACACAACTGTCTTTTAAAATAGAAACTGGTTGGCTTTCTGACTCTCAGCCATTTTGCATTTCCTGTTGTACACACTGTTTGGACCTGATAATTTAGTTTTTTTAGCTATTAGAAATGATGCTTAGACTTGAAAATATATGTAGGCAGGTTCCAGGATGTTGCTATGTCACTGGCTTTAACGCATCCCAAGACATGAACAATTAGGATTTTGTACCCCACTTTGTGTGTCTGAGGTTTGGATGGATATAATTCCACAGTTTGTCTGGTGATGCCTCCTCCCATGCATTGCTCACTGCTTTAGAATTAGTTCATCTACATCTTTCTGGCATGTGAGAAATAACTGATAGCTTGGACAGAAAAATGAACTCCCTAAGCAGCATTTTCACTTGAAGATTTTGTGTCTATGTCAGTTCAGTCTTAAACTGAAGCTGTCGTCCTGTTAATCCTCACTTGCTCCACTACTGCTTCATGGGGGAGCTATCCTGGATAAGCAGAAAGTGCTGATTTAAAAATGAACTGGAAAAAATAGATGTCTTTTTAATTCAAAATCAGCATATTTTAGAGAGCTGGTATTGTACAGTGTGCCCTCAGGTGGAGGGCAAGACCATGGTGTCAATGTAGATCTGAAGCTGATTCAGCTGAAATGAGTTTGCTGAACACAATTCACTGTAAATTTGAAATAATCAAAGCAGTTTTTATCAAAGACTACTACAAGGAAAATAAGCATTCACAGTGTCTGTCCCTGCTCCTGAGAAGTGTCATAGTCCTCTTCAACAATTTTTAGCTGCATATTTTTCAGCTCTACTCCTTCTGGATTTGTTTTTTTATAATTTAGTGCCTACCAATAATTTTGGACAACAAACTAAGTCACCCACTCCTGGAACAGCTCCTGCCTGCAACCAAACACAGTCTTCATGACAATTCCGAGAAAGTGCGAGTGGCTTTTGTGGAAATGCTGCTCAAAGTGAAGGCTACCAAGGCTGCTAAGGTAGGATAATAACACTTGATAAGTAGCAAGGAGACAAAATCAAGGCATTTATTTATAAAAAAAAGAAGAAGGACATTTTGAGACTGCTGCAGTGTTCCTGAAAAGAAAGAAATACCTGCTTTGCTCTAGTAATACTCTTAATATTTATGGTATCCTGAGTGCTCTGTGGGCCCTTGTTCTCTCTGTGGTTGTGTGGGAGAGCAGTGGATTACAGCCACACTTCCCTCAGCTGCCCAGCTCAGGGCAGGATGCTTCTAAATGCCTAACACCTTTCCCCAGTAGCTTTTTTGCTTTGATTCTCCTATTTTTATAATGTCTTTTTGTATTTTGTGGGCACATCCTTTGGGATTTTGGTGTCTTTTTATAGTGATTTTGAATGTATTTTGTGTTCTGCTGTAGACTCTTATTTAGGGTGATACTGTCCAGCCACAGGCATTATAGCATCTTTGAGCTCTTATTCCACTCTCTACTGTTTATAGTTTCTTAATTTCAATTTTATATTTTAATTGAACAATGTTTTCATCTCTTGCTAAGCCTAATAAAGACATAAGCTATTAGAAAGCATCCAGAGGAGGGATCTGAAAATGGTGAAGGATGTAGAGGGGAAGCCATACAAGGAGTGGCTGAGGTTACTTGGTTTGTGAATTATTCTGAGTTTGCTGCCATCAAAGACAGAGAAAAAAGAAAATTCTCAGCGTCAAGGACTTTTGGTGGGAAGGAAAGATCAGGTTTACATAAAGGAAAAAAAAACCCTAGTAAGTGTTAGATGTTTTTCAGTAACTTCCTATTGATTTAAAAATTGTAATATGTATCTCTTCTAAGTCCTGGCATCACTTTAAACGTACTTTTTATGGCAGTTCTAATAGGGACATCCATAGTTCAAATTCACAGGGAATTAGCTGCTGCAAATATTTCTACTCCAGAGTAAAATAGGTTCCTTGGCACTGAAAAATACTTTCTTTTTGTTTTTTTGTTTTAATTTGAAATTGTCCAGCATAATTAATTCAGAATCTTCTCACAAAAATTACAAATGTAGTGTTACTGCTGGCATAACAGCTGTGTAGTCTTTCTGAATTTCATAGCCTTTGATTTCTGTGTTACAAATAAACTGGAGCTCTGCTAAGAATGGGATGCATTCAATATTTAGTAATGTAGGGTTTGAGATGGTTTTGGAAAGGGCGTTGATCTATACAGGTTTTTAAGGTGTATACAATACTTGTAAGTAGTTTGGTCCTACTTTGTCTTGTAAAGAGAATATGAACCATAGCACATAATGACAAATAATTGTATTTTATGGTGATATCCTTGTAGAGTAAATAGTTCTTCCCTGTATCCATGCAATTGCATTAGTATTGCAGGTGTATTAAACTGGAATTGCTTGAACCACAATTTTACCAGTCAGTCAGAGATACCAGGAAATTTAGACCATCAGAATAGCAAAATAACATTATTGCAGCAGAATTTGACCTCCAGTACACATTGGTGTAAAAATAAAAAATGCTCATGTTTTCTTGTTAAATGTTCCTTATACTTATTTAGACTATTGACATGGAAATTACTTAATGAAGGTGAAGTTTTTTTCCTCTGTTTAACTCCTTTGAATATCTTTTTCTCTCTTTAAAAAGTTCTGGAATATCTGTCCCATGGAGCATCTCCTGTCTCGCCTTGAAGCTGATTCTCGGCCCGTGTCGCGGCGCATCGTGAACCTCCTGCTGAACTCCTTCTTCCCCACTAACCAGCCCGAGGATGTGTGGTGTGAGCGCTGTGTCACTCTGATCCAGATGAACCCAGCAGCAGCCAGGAAGTTCTATCAGTACGCTTATGAATTTACTGCCCCCACCAATATAGGTAAAGTACAAAACCTTGTGAGCTTTTGGAATTACTGATATCACACCATGTAAATGCTTTTTCCTTCTTTTTTTCTGTAACAGTGGTACATTGTTGCTGGATTTTTTGGATTTAGTATAATATTAGTTCGTAGTCTTTGAAATTCTTGACACCAGCAATAAGCACTGCTGGCAAAGTCATCAGCTTTTTCAACAATGAGGAGATCAGAGCTTTTAATCTCTGCTCTTAGATGCTGTACTGTACATTCCAGCCCATGGTGGTGCCTGGTCCCTCTGTTCCTCTTTCGTCCCACAGGTACCTTAAAACTATCTCAGTTGATACCTATTTCTCATGTAGAAATAGGGTAGAAAAATACTCTGGTGCCTTAAGTGATTTGAGATCTCCATGTGAAAGATTCTACAGAAACTGAAAAAATGTTTATGTCTGATAATCTGGTTATCTGGGATTTGTGGATCAGTATTTTCAAGTTGCTCAGAGAAAATCTAAAAAGTCCTCCTTCAGAAAAGGGCGTGTACTGCCCAGAATGTCACTGCTGTTTAGAAAAGTGCTAGTGAACCAAGTAAAATCAGGAAAATTTTGTTTCAGAGGAGTTCTGATAAAACCGCAGTAGCCAGCGTGGAGTGACTTGGGTGAAATGCCCAAACCATTGCCTCTCAACTGATCACCTTGATGAGGTAGTTATGGAATCACAGTTATGAAATCACCTCGTTGTACTTCCACCAGAGTGGGCATAACCCTTACGCTTTTTCTAAAGCTGAGCTTGTCGTTCAAGAGTGCAGTGGTTGGGCTATGATATCTTTTCCAAAGAATGGGAATTGACATAGGGGGGAATGTGTTCTTGAACATGGGTCATTAAGTTAACAGCTATGCCAGATGAAACATAGGAGTTGTAGGAGCTTCCTCTGATTGGGATTTGATAAGGTGGTGGTTATTGTTGGGTTTTTTTTTAGTATATTGTTTAAACAATAAAATTACAGAGCCTGATGGTAATGTTGCCATTTCTTCTTCAGACTTGAGGATATAAAACGTGTCACTTTTTTCCATTTCTTTTACAAAGAGTTTTTCTCCATTTTTTCCTAGCTCTTTCTGGTTCTGTTGCCTACTTTTTCATACTGGCTTTCCAGCATTATAATTAGAAGCATTTATTATCAGCATTCTTAGCAAATAGCAAATGTCTAATTTATTCTTATTCTATTTAAATGTAGCTAAATTGATGCTCACTATTCGGCGCTGCTTGAATGCCTGCATCCAGAAAGCAATGAAGGAGAGTCTTCATGATAGTGGGGATGATGATGCTGAAGGTGGAAGTGAAAAGGAGAACAAAAGTGTAAGAAAGTCCACTTTAGGCTAAATTCTGGTAACTTCTTTTCAGTGGTGCTTAATTTGAGACACAGTATGACAGAAGTCTAATGGAAAGCCCTCGGGCATCTCTGGAATTGGAAGGGAGGAGCTGCCATTACTGCGTTTTCATGTCCTCCGGTAGCAGAAATTTGGTCAAGTAGCTAGAATAAGATAGAAGGAATATGAAGCATATTTTAAATTAATAGTTGCCTAATTCCAGTACTGATTATAAATTGGTTTGGTTTTGCAGTTAAATTATTTTTAAAATTACCATTGCAAGATATGTGAAGTTAGAGAGAGAGTAAGACTGAATTGTGGAGCTTGTGTTCTACAGCAACCACAATGCCTTTGTAAAGGGGCTAGAAGGATTTTCAGTGTCTTTTAAGCCTTATTTTAACTTAAATTTCGATTTGAAAATATAATAGGTAATATCATCTAAGTGTTTGTATTTCAGGTGCTGGATACTGTGTTGTCAGTAAATGATGTGGCCAGCATGGCAAGTTTGCTGGAGATCACTGTAATACTGTGGAGAAGTATCCACAAAGCACTAGATCACAATGAAGATGCCAAAGATTATGCTATCAGGAAGTTCGCCTCTGTACTTCCTGAATATTTTAAAGTATTTCAGGTAAAGAAAGCCTAGATTTTCCTGTATTTTCTTAGTATTTTCTTCAGATGCTTTCATGTTTTATGTCTTTTATCTATTTTAATGGCATAAGTATTCTTTTTCATTGTTGTTATAAACCACAAGTAGCAGCAAGTTTCTTGGAATCCCATAAATGGGTAGAAACTATTCTCCAAGTGCAGTGTCTGACTGATGAACCATTATCTAAATAGTCAGCTCAGAAATACTTATGCAATAAATTGCTCTCCTTGTAAGGTTTTTCTGGGATTTTATTCTTTTGAATGTTTTAGAACTTTTGGAAAACTGTAAATGCAAATGTGCCATTGCAGAATAAATACTCAGTGTACATTAGAGTCCACATGTTTTTCTACCCACTGTCCCCCAGACTCTTCCACCAGCACCACTTCTTATGATTCAGCTGCAACTGAAGCAGCTGAGGCTCCTTTTTCACTGAATATGAGCTGGCAGAGTGCACTCATAGCCCAGAAAGCCGAGCATGTCCTGCTGACCTGCTGGAGTGAGTCCAGAGGACAGCCACCAAGATGATTAGAGGAATGGAGCACCTCTCCTAAATGGAAAGGCTAAAAGATTTGGGATTGTTGAGCCTGGAAAAGAGAAGGCTTTGAGGTGACCTAATTGCAGCCTTCCAGTGCCTGAAGGGAGCCTGCAAGAAAGACAGAGAGGGACGTTTTACAAGGGAATGTAGTGACAGGACAAGAGGGAATGGATTCAAACTAAAAGAAAGTAGGTTTAGATTAAATATTAGGAAGAAATTCTTTTTTGTGAGGATGGTGAGGCACTGGAACAGGTTGCCCAGAGAAGCGGTGGATGCCCCATCCCTGGCAGTGTTCAAGGCCAGGGTGGATGGGGCTTGGAACAACCTGGCTTAGTGGAAGGTGTCCCTGCCTATGGCAAGGTCGTTCGAACAAGATGATCTCTAAGGTCCCTTCCAACCCAAACCATTCTGTGATTCTGAGATTTCTGCTAATTTGAATCTACTCTATAATGATCTGTTGATGCACTTATTTATTGCTTTGGTTTGATATAGGCAGTTAATTAAAATCGGTCATTTTCAAATTGTCAGTCTCCTTGCTCTAATTGTTTTAGTGTTATTCTCAAAAACGATGCCTTCGTGAGAGTGGCAAGTAGTGGCTGCTGCACCCAGAGTGCATTTGGAAGGATTATCTACTGGATGTCTTTTTGTTAGTTGATGGCTTTTATACTGAAGTATCCTGAATTATAGTGGCTGTTCCACTGCAACTTTGCTTTAGATAATCAGGGAGTGAAAAGCAGTTCATTGCTACGTAATATTCTGCAGCACAGATACACCAAGTGCTCTCTACCCTGAAAGCGTTTGGAAGTTGTCAAAGACATCCCAAATCTTGTTTGGTAGAGGATGTAGTATCCCTTCTGAAAGGGTCTGGTGAACGGACAAGATATCCAGCTTTAGCAAGCAACCTCTTTGACTTTGATATTCTTGTAGTGAGTAAGCAGCTTGGATCTAAAAGGGCCTGTCATCAGAGGCTTAATTCCTAAAAGGCTACAAACATACTGAAGCAGCCTGTCTCTTTCCTGAAAAAGCTACAAATGTATTTTAAAAGTTCTTTTAAAAATATGAGCTTTAGAAAAGGTTTCAGATCTTGGAATGGCTGAGTAGGTGATAATTTCATTTGGCTGTTTTCATGAAGCTTGGACATAGAGATAAACCATTTTTGAAGAGTTCTTAACCTAGATTGGTTTCTATACAACCTGAGTGAGATTATGTTGTGGCCTAGACCTTGTATTAGGACATCTTGTAATGAATAATAGTGCATTAAACATTACCATCATTATATAAGAACCCTTTTCTTTAAGAGTCTTTTTAATAAGTTTGTGGTATGAATGAATATTCATTTAAAGCACTGGTTACTTGAGAGGAGTTAGATGGTGTCATGGTTGTGCAAGTGAACATTAGTAACTACTGGGAAAAAAAGTGAGGTGGAGCTGCTATTTCTTTTGCAATGATTATTAAAATAATGGAGCCATGACTATTCATGGTAGTTATTTCTGCCAGAAAGCTGAAGGATATGATAATGGATATCTGACCTCCAAGAATAGGAATCAGACATTTCAGATTGCAAGCCACATATTGTTTTGAGCCTCTTTCAGTTCCATTTGTAGTGAAAAAGGGAAATACTTAATTTGAAGAAATATAATCATACTTTTTCAGTGCTCTCTTTGGTTTTGCTTGCGTGTGTGTACCTGTACATTTACGTTACAGTGTAATTCTTTTATCCTAGGATGAGCGGTGCACAACTCCATTGGTTATTCTGGCATCCTTTATGCCCCCCGCTGCTATTCCTACATTCAGGTACTGTTTGGAAATCCAAAATGCGAATGACAAGAAATTTCTTGTTGGCTGTATTTGTTAAGTTTTGAGAACTTGATGTATTAAATGCCCATTTGGATAAATTAGGCCCCTAAAAAGCTGTGATAAGTTAATAAAGTTCATTATGTTCAAGTCCGTCTAAGCCATTGGTGAATCCTTTGTTTATATTATTACTAATTGTTTTTCTTTGGATTTTTCTGCACTGTTGGGTGTAAAGTTAATGCTTCTCTTTGTCTGTTTTCTTTTAAGCTGTGGTGTGGTTTCCAAACTCAGAAATATTGACAATGGAGCTGACCAAAGCAAATATTCTACCCTGATCGACTGCCTGTGCCGCTGGGGTCAAGTGGGGCACATTCTGGAATTAGCCTGCGATTGGCTGTCTGACACACTCACCCCAAAAAAGGTGTGCATATGCATATGCCAGGGAACTGAGGAATTGCCAGCCTGCATTAAGGCATCGTGCTTTTTTTTAATAGAATAAGACTTTTTAATGCCATATTATTCTGCTTTGGAATCAGTTCTAAAGCCAGATACTAACAGAGTTTTACTGGTTTTGTGCTTCCTTCTTATTCAGAATACTAAAACATCTGAGCGTCGCGTACGTATCCACGTAACACATGAATCAAAGCCAGACTTAGCAATTGATTACATTGAGTATTTATTGACTCATCCTGTCAATCGTGGTTGCCTCCTTTCTGTTCCTAAAAAGAAACTGAAGAAGCTTTTGAAAATCCTCAGTGCTGCAAAGGTAGTTTTCTCCTTACCATAAACAGTGCTTATAAAATAAGTGCTTAACATCATATATTGCCAGAGTCAAACTAAAGGCCTGCAAGAACAAATAAATGAGGTTCATGATCCCCTCTCCCTTTGTAAAAAAGTTTTCCTTTTGATTTGTACTTCGAAAAATACTCTAAACTAAAAGTATAGTAGTTCAGAATTGTTTCTAGATGGCAGATTTTAACCAGCTTCTCAGTTTTAGGTGTCTCAAATTTTTTGTGATCTAGTGTTGAGTGTTTTTAAGGGACCTGACTTTTAGAAAATACCAATAAGGAATAGTCTGAAAATCAGTGATGGCATTGCAAAATGGAAGTAATTAAAGTATGCTTGTTGCTTTTTTGGGGTTGGTGCTTTACTGTTTTTATAGGTTTGGGTTTTTCTTTTAACCTTTTGTTTAAAGCTATTGAGGAAAGAAACATTTGAAAGGATTTTCTGAATAATATAAATGTAAACCTTGATATTTCAGAGGGTTCTTGACTCAATTCTGAAAGGAACAGATTCTGGTGGCTGGAATCAAGCAACCAGCCTAAGAGCCTTCAGCCTCTTTTGCAGGTTGAGTATTCATCTTCAGCACAAGGTATGGTTATAGCTTTCCAAAATAAGCTGGAGTTACAGTTGACTGTATAAGGAAATTCCAAAACAACTGGAAAGACAATTGGTAAACTTCCCTTTGTTTTTTTTTTCAGTTTTCTGAAGAAGGAGAAGATTATCTCTCACTTTTGAAGGAGACAGGTGCTTGGATAGAAAGTCAAGTTGTACCTTTTATACTAGCAAGTGATCAAGAGGATGGTATTTCAAAACACAGCGATGTTTCTGAATTAATTATCAAGGTTAGAGGATTCTTATAAATCAAGCTGCTTTCAATCTGAAAAGCTGTAGGTGTAGCAATTTGTATGCAGACAAACTGCACTGGCATTTGTGACATCACGTACAGTGTCCCTTACCCCTGATCTTGATTTGCCCTTCAGAGAAAGCATTTGATCATACAATGTGGGTGGGGTTTTAGCTAGTTTTGAATTGTTTTCTGTTGCATTCCTCTGACATATCCTTTAACCCAAGGTGGATTTTAGCACTGAGCCTTCACCAGATTTCGGTGAGAGAAAAGATTTGGTGAGAGGAAAGATTTGGCTAACTTTAGTCCCAGTCAGTGTCCTTGAACAACCCAGCTCACATATACACAGACTGACTCAAAGTTCTCACTCTGTCTATACTTGTGTCTCATAATCTGTTTAGTATGTAATATCTGTGTGTCTGTAGGGAAAAGCTCTTTTTGTCTGCTGGTTTTAATTTTGCATTTCAAGGCAGGTAGAGATGTCATATTTTGCCTCAGTAAATGTTAAGTATCAATGCCTTTGATCTGAGCCTGAGTAAAAAAGAGAGGATTTACTGCCTTTTGAGAAACCGTTTACTGTCGGGAAAGGGCAATGGAAGCATTTGAAGGACTGGTTGGAATTCATGCTTTTCAACAGGTGTGAACTGAGTAACTCCAATTTAGATGCACCAACTCTCAGGGCACCTTGGCTAAGAGTTCATGGTTTTATTATTTTTGAGTTTTACTGAATAGTTACTTGACGTAAACTTTGGGTTTCGTATAATTTTGCACCTCTCTTCTAGGCCTACCTGACAGTATGTAAAGATGTCATCATGGTGGGCCTGGGAAATCTCACGTTTCAAGCACACCTTTTAGAAATGGCTCTTCTTCTTATGCAAACAGGTACCCTATTTTGTACTAATAGCAACAGCTGCTTTTATACTTAGCTGACTTTCCTTGTATTAGCAAGTTAGTTAATCCCTAACTTTCAAGGGTTGGAGGGAACACTGGGTTCATACTTAAAGTATCAATCGAACTGTATGGAAATTTCAGCTAAAGGTGCTCAGAAACTAAATGTATTGTCTACACTTGTAAACTATCACTATTTGTTGTATCTAACTGAGTTTCATTCTAAGCTTGTGACTGATGAGTATTACAACTTTTATATTGTGCTATTTATCTCTTTCTCTAGAGGGAGGTGGCTTTTGTGCTCCAGTGTTACTGTGTACTCTAAAAGAAATTATTGAAGCTTCTTTAACTCAGAATACTGAGACAGATGAAGTGACAAATCTTTTCAACACTCTGCAGAATGTCTTTCAGAAAATTTTAGAATGTGTGGCACGTAGACTCAAGAAACAACAGGAAGAAGGGATTCAGGTATCATACTACAGTTCCAATTGCTACCTAATGTATCGATGAATCCATAATTTTTATGCAAAGGGGTATACTTAGACACTTTGAGGTTGTTACCTCACTATTACCTACTGTTTGAGTAGACATGAGATTAAATTTTCAGTTAAATTTTCTAATTTTTCTTGTTACCAATTATTTTTGTCCATTATGGTCTCATCATGACAGAAGAACCAGTAAATTGCAGAACAATGCATTCTGTTGCCAATGATCCTGGACCATGCTGGTACTTCTAGGTTTTTAATCCTGTCTGCAATTAGAAGAACTTCCTCAATCCAGAGCAGAGGATTTGTTTATATATATTATGATCTTGGAGGGAGGAGAAATTTTCTTTATTATGTGTTTCTTTTAGCCTAAATGGTACCATCTTCAACATATGTATGATGTTCTAAAATTCTTGAAAATCTCACATCTTCACAGAAAAGTTGACTTCTTGTATTTTAAAGCAGATACTAAATAGTAGTGAAATGGGTGGATCACTCTGGGACATTTGATGATCTACTTTTCAGGACTTCGGAAAAACTTTCAGTTCTTTTTTGTAACAATCATTGCTTTGTTTATTTCTCTTAAATTTATGAGTGGACTTCCCAGTAGTTGCTGATTCCCCCTCTGATCCCAAGTGACTAGAGTACCTCCAAAGCTTTCAAGGTGTGGTCTGCACTTCTTCACAGAGAGGCTTGCTGGTATATTTCAGTTATACTCAAGCAGTCTGAAAAAAAAGATGTGTTTTTCTTTTTGATTTTAGTTGGTTCACTCTATTCAGATGCCTCTTGGAGAATTCATCCATGCACTGCAGTGCTGGCATTCCTCGTTCCCAGCAGTTCACCAGGCTATACTCTCCACTCTCTTAGCTGCAATAGTAGCAGAGATAAATTGTGTGCTACAGAAGGTAAAGTTAATCCTGATTTTCTTTTTTCTATTTAACACTTTCTGCTTTTTAAATGTTATGTTGGAACGACAGAGCTTTATTCAGAAAATTGATCTTTGTACTGCAGATGAGGATTTTGTGTGTGCTGGCATGGAACAAACAGGAAATTTTATTTGTTATAATTTCATATTAGAGTTCATCTCTCATGTTTCTGACTACAGCTGTGTAGGAACAGACTTGTCCTGATGCCTATTTCAGTATCTGCCTCTTACAGGAAAAGTTAGCAGTTAGGCAGTGCTGTAGATTAACAATGTGGGTTCTGGAATATTCCCTCCATGTGCTTTTGTACTGGGTCTGGCTGGGAAGGAGTCAGCTTTCCTCCCCACAGTCCTGTGCTGCTGTGGTTGGCATTCGTGGCCAAGACACTGTTGAGGACACACCAGTTTGTTTGGGCTGCTGCTGAGCAGTGCTTGCAGAGTGTCAACATCTTCCTGTTCCCTTCACCCTCACTCTAAAAAAAGATGAGGCTGTGGGTGAGCAAGAGGCTGAGAGGGGACACAGCCAAGGCCGTGGACCCAAACTGATCAAGGGCTTATTCCACACCATACAATGTTGTGTTCAGCAGTGAGAGCTCAGAGAAAGGAAGAGAACAGGGGCTTGTTCGAAACCTACCTCACTTCATCTCACTCAGTGTTAGGGAACTTAGGAAGTGAACCACTGATGTGTGACAGATTCCTGTTCCCTGTTCTTGGAATGGTCCCATAAGGTTCTGTAGTCCTGTTTCAAAGCAGGCTGATGCCCCTGCTTGGTACTGATCACTTGTGCATTCTCTGCATCAATACAGAGACATTTCACATGCTGCATCTTTTTCTTGGTTCCTTTGGTTTTTCTGCAGAGGATTTCCAAATATCTGATCTGAGTTGCTTTGGAAAGTAAAAAAAGAATCTCTAATACTGAAAAGAATGTATAGACAGAGGTTATTTCATGTTCTGAAAGTCCAAGGAACCACGATTGTCCTTGAAGGAGAAAGGCAATATTCCCACTCCATTTTTCTAATGCAGGTATTGTTAGGAGGAGATATGATTAGTAAGATTGGAAGCTTTGAGAACTAACAAGGAAGAGAAGAGGCTCTTTAGCAGAGGCTGTACTTTTGCTGTGGGTTTTGGATGTGTCAGAAGCGGAGCAAGAAACAGTTGCCAGAAGGCACCACAGAGCGGCTTCCAAGGTTCTGTTAGAGGAGGCACTGAAGGAGTACCAGATGTTTACCTGCAGATATTGATGTATCAGCTGAGAGGCTGTGGGGTGACAGGTGCTCTTTACAGATGATGCAGAGGAAACATTCATGGGCTTGAATATACTGGAGATTCATGCTCGTAGATTATGAGTGTTCATTCCAGTCACTCATCTGAGCTGGCGTTTTCCCTGCCCCCAGGTTGTTGTAAATCAAAATTCAGTTCTAACTAAGTATTTGTCATGCTATTCAGAACTTTCTACCAAAAAGAGCAGGTATTCAGAAAATCACTGTCACTGAAGTAGTTATATTTAGAAATAATGGATGCACACTTCATCTGGGAGCCACAGAGGGGACTCATTTGTGTTTAATAGGCTGTGCCTTTATAAAGAGTGACCACCAGTGTAGTTACATGAAACTTCTGGTGAGAGCAACAGCAGAGAATACTTACCTTGGTATAAATACTGCTTATGTGGTTTAGTTTCAGTCTTTCTAATTTAAATTAGTTTTGTTTATTTGGACACAACACAGTTGGATTAAAGATATTCGAAGAATACTTGTGAATGTTCTAATTATTTAAAAATAAGTCCTGGCTAGTGTAATTATTGAGATACAATATTCTGCATACATATCTATCTTGAGCTATAACAGTTGTTGACTTTTTTCTTTTTCAGGCTTCCAGTGAAAAAGACTTGGCTATACCAAAGACTATTTCAGACCTTCCCCCTCTTTCAAGCAGTTTAATGGCTGTAATTATGAAGTCAGTTAATGTTGTCAGGTAAATATTTCTATGTTAATTTGTCCAAGGGCGTTGCTAATATAGAACAGTTTATATGCTGTCAATAAAATTTTAATTTCAAAATTCAGATAAATTTTGAAGAACTAGTTGCTTTCTGAATTTATCTGGACTATTTCATAATCCCTTTTTCTTGACATATTGCCTGTAGGTATTGATTGCTGGGGTTGAGTCCATTTTTTTAACCAAAAGTGCTTCTTATTTACAAGACTGTTAATCATGATGAATTTTTTAGTCATACATCTTGACTTGCTGCTTTCATAAGATACTTATAAAACCGAGTCCCCTCCATACAGAGATATTAAGATGAGATAGAATATTTGCCAGAAATAGAATTAATCCTTCAGCTGAACATCTGCAGTGAGGTGACATGTACCTATGGCTGTATTAAAGTCACAACATTCAAAATATAAAGTGTCTGAGTGCTAAAGGCCTCCAAAAGTGAGCTTATGTTACCTATTTTTTAAGACTTAAAGTGGGGGGGAGTTATTTGCTATATTTAGTGGGTGCCTGAATATCTTCTGAAATTGTCACAACTGAATTTCATTTTGCATAATTTGTTCATATTCGACTTTTCTTTACATGACTGTACACTCTAGATTTGTTTTAAATGATAAAGGGGTTTAGAAGTCCTATCGTCCTCCCTGACTTACCTCAACTAATTCCTTTTCTTAACTTCCTCATCTGACAGGCACTGAATATCCCTGTCTCTGCTGTCATGAGGTGTTTTTTTCTCCTCAATCCTTCTCTAATTCTAGATGAACTTGCAAAACAAAAGACTCTAGAGAGGGCAGCAATGGTCCAACTAATCCAAATCTTGTTCTTCCATGAGGCAGCAGCTCTCTGTCAAGGTGTTCTCTTTTAGTGAAACAATTATTTTACACATCTCGTCAAAAGAGATGCAGAAAATCAATTAATTCTCCTGGAACTTTTTCTTGTCGTGATCAAGGTGAATCTTGTCCATTCTCGGTGGAGAAAACTGCAAGTTTGGGCCAAATTTTTTCTGAGTACTTGGGAAAAAATGTATATCTACCTTCTAGTATTGATCTTTTTGGGGCAAAGATCTAGGAGATAATTTCCATCTGGTTCTACTGGTGCCTCAGAATTGAGTCTATTTTTAAGGCTCTTTTCTTTTATAAACCTGTATAGATAGGCCATAATCAAGAGTCCACTAGTAAATCATTCAGGATTTCAGAAATCTTTATGTCAGCATGAAAGCCTTTGACATTACGAAATCGGATGTGAGCTTCTGGTCTGTGAGCTCACAGTCATCTTGCTGTGAGTTCTGCAGCATCTGTTTTATTTTCAGTACTAACCAGTCAGTCTCTAGCACTGAATTTCAATCCCCATAGCAGTGATGATACTGGGAGGCTTGGCAATATCTGCCCAATTGTGTGAGTATCCTTTACATTAGTAGGGAACTATCTGTATAGGAACCAATTACTTACCTCTGAACCTTATATGTATTTTTAAATAGCTTATTGTTCTATTCTATTTTATCTTTGCCTGCAGGCTCATGTGACCCTTTTTCAGAGGGAGGTTTGGAAAGGCAGCTCCAGTGAGTCTTGTTACAGGTTAATGAAATTCCAGTGTTCCTTGATGGAGGTTAAGAGTGTGCTTAGTGACCCAAACAATGATAACAATGAAGTCAGGACTCTGATCCCAGTCCTGTCCGTTAGCAATTTAAGAGCAATGTGAAATGGAATCAATGCTTGGTCACATTAGTCCACAATGATACAATGAAACTGATGCAATGCATGAGCAACTTCATAATGCTTATTTCTGAAGCTAAAGATTTTTCATCTCTCGCAGCTCTTAGAAGCAATATTTGAATTTCTGCAAAGCATTTTTACTGAACTGGTTCTTAACTGCGTATTTCATTTTGATATCTTAGCACAATAAAAGCCTGAAGAACAACTGAAGGCAGAACTGGCTACGTATGATGTTCGGTTTTCATCACGGATAATAATATTGCTAAAGATATTTTGAAATATGTTAGGGAAAGTTACTGTAACATTGCTGCTCTGAGTTTCCCCTTTAGTTCTCCACAGAGCATTTACCTTTGTGCTCTGAGGAGTACGAGGATTACGGATCTCTTCCATCTCCTGTTTTATCCCTCTTGTACTTTTATTTTTCTCTGGTTTTGAGAATTGCTTCTGAGTTAAATTTGGGTTTTTTACCACAAACACTAATGACCAGTTACTGTTTCCATTCTTATTCCCTATTGCAGTTTAGTTTGGTTGCTAGACCCCATCTGTGACTCTCATTTCATTTTTCTTAACTTGACATATATCCCAAAACACCACTAGAGTTTGCTGGTAATACTTTCATCTCTTGCTAGAAGTGACAAAATCTCTTAAGACACATATTGAGTTAGTATTTTACAAGGAGCTGCTGTCATGGTCCTGTTATTCTGTCCATAGTTTCAATAAGTAAAATGCTTTTTGGAAGTGTTTTAGGGCATGTTTAGTTAAAACTGATCTTCACTGGGTTGTAATTGGAAAACCACGTATTTTAACACTTATGAGAAACATTTAGGGTCAAAATGTTAATTAAGCATGAGTAGGTACTAGCAAACCAATGGAGTCATAGAACACACTTTTTCAAGCTTCTGTAGAAATTCAAGTTAGAAATTTCAGTACGAATTCTGAGTTAAATTCCAGCAGAACCAGTAGTTTCTTCATGGATTGACTTTCCTAAAATATACCACAAGCTCTTCACTTCTCTTAACAACCACTTTTTCTGTTTGCAGACTTTTTTATTTTCTTCCCAAGCAATTTACCATGCTGCTAACTTTGATATTCTCAGTTCCAGAGGCAGCATGTAGTCTTCAGGTACCCAGTCACCACTGCTTTGTCCTGCATGGTATCTTTGAAGCTGTGGTGGAAGGATAACATAAT
The DNA here is from genome assembly GCA_013397755.1 of Cnemophilus loriae. NCBI lineage: Eukaryota > Metazoa > Chordata > Aves > Passeriformes > Corvidae > Cnemophilus > Cnemophilus loriae. Next base: position 3,837,126 of record VZTF01001612.1, on the reverse strand, counting down.
TACAAACATGTTCTGTTCAGTTCTATTTTGAAAGAAATATGGTTTATAACATACTTTTGCTTTATTTTTTCCTTAGGTCAATTTTAAATGAATTAATGGAGTGCATTCTCTCTGAAGAAATTGAAGGGATTTTTAGTCTAACAGCTACTGTCTGCATTGTGATTATAATTAAAGGTCAGTCAAAACATTTTTGTCCTTTTTCCATCTTTCTTTTTCTGTACTACATTGAAATACACAGTAGTTAATTCAGGACAGTGAAAATCCAATTTAATAGCTAATCTTCCATTAAGCAATCTTTTATGTTTAAAGTTATTCTATTAAAATATGGAAGGGAGGGGTCGCTTTTTTGATTAATATTATTTTTGTCCAGCATTTCAACTCATCTTATTTCAAATAGGTAAGCACAAAACTTCACTTCTAAAGGATATTGCACCTGCCATTCGAAGGAAACTGATAACATGCAAGGATGCTGCCACAGGAGAATCCAGCAGCACTGAAAGGTGGGTGTGCTGTGGGAAATGAACACTAAGCTCCTCTATCCCCTCTCTGCAATAATTGGCTCTGTTCTGTACTTACATAACACTGTTAGAGCGTTCTGAGTGATTGATTGCAAGGTTTAAAATACTGGGGGGGAAAAGGGGGAGGTATTGAGCCCAGCACAGTATTAAATTTCCTGCGCTCATATCTGCTGTGATTGCAATCTTTACATATTTAGCTTTGGGCTTTTTTCATTTAATTTGAATGTGTTATCACTTGATCCTGTATATTGCAGGATTCACTTCTGAAATCCAGGTCTGTTTGCAGCAGGGGTAGAACAAAGCAAATGGTCCAGTTACTATTTCTTATTACTAGAATATTTTTCTTCCTCACTTTGGCATTGGGCATATGAATCCAAACCTATGCAGGCAGTAAAAATTTAACTTAATGTAACAATGACTTTGAGACTTTTCCACAGGTAATTTTATTTTGCTCTTTTTGTTGGGGGAATTTCAAGTGTCATATCTGGTGTATCTTTTGTGATAGGTTTTTTGAAAGTGATTGGCTGCATGGTATTTGCAATAATTTATCTCAGGCCTGCCTAAGAGAATCATGACGAATGCTTTAGCCTTAAGTGTCTCAAACTTGCTTAAGTCTAAAATTTGTGAACTTCTGATTTCTGCCTAATTACTGAACTGCCAGTGCAATCAAAAAGTGTGCATAGGAGACATTATAAGCACAAATACAGAATGTGAAGAAAGCAGACTGGTGTTAATGGACATTAATCCGAAATTACTGAGAAAGTTTGCAATTACACCACAGTGGCCTGAACATGCAGAGGCCCTTGCAGTCTTTCATTCTTCAAACTGATGATCCTTACTATTCAGTCAAACAATGGATGTAGAGTAGACAGAGTTTAAAATAAAAAAAAAACAAACCACAATACCAAGGAGTCCCAAACAAGCCAAAAAACCCAGCTTCATTTACTCAAGTTTCTTGCATGGCTCTCCCAACCTGAGCACACTTCCCTAGTGTTCTCTTCTGGTGGATCCCTGGCCTGAGGCACATTGTTCCCTGGCATTTTAGTGACTTGACATAGACATTTGGTGGCTGAGCTGTGACTCCATCCAGAGGATGGTGCTCTGGGATCCTTCCACGACCTGAAAAGGCCTACAGGAAAGCTGGAGAGTTGCTTGGCTGTGAACAAAATGTCCTTTGGTCAGGACCTAGCTTAGAAACAAAATCAAACACAAATAATCAAACCCCATTCTTTTCCCTATGAAATCATTTAACATTGGGTTGCCAAGTGTCCTACTAGAATATTTTTAACAATAATAATAATTATCTGGAAAAGAAAGGAGAGCGGCAGGGTATCATGTTTCAGTTTGCACTTCTTTTAATCAAGACAGTAGAAAATGCTGTGAAATTAAAGTGAATCTTAACATGATTAAATAAATAGGCACATTAAAGTGAATAATTGCTGCCACTTGAGAGCACTACTGACTATAAATTTCAGTGAGAACACGGATAATTGCTTTATGAATCTATATGATCGTCTCTGCCCAGTGAACTGGGACAAATCAACCGACATGTTGGGGCAGATGAAGAGTATAAGATGCTACACAGTGTTTTAATTTCGTGATATATGAGCGGCTACCTTTGCGTAATACCAACCCAGGAGACAGTTGCAGACAAAATTCAAGGGTTAGGGATATGAATAAGATAATGGGAAGATTTTTTCTATGAATTGGAATTGCAATACGGTAACAAAGTTCAGAAGCTATCGTCACAAAGCTTTGCAGAATTTGGAGGGATTCATATTTGTACAGTTATGTTGGGGATTTTTTTCTCTCCAGAAGGGTAAAATAATTAATGCCGGAAAGAGGTTTGGAGGAAGTTCTGCAGAGATTAGGTTTTGCATGATGAATTAAAGCATGTTTGCTGTCTCACAGCTAAGACAGAACGTCACACTAGGCTGGGCCTCTGGTGGCTTCTGATGTGCCATTTGTAGTGCTCTGCTGCTTATGTGCTAATGTACAGCTAAAATGTGATTATACATGGTCTAAAACGTGCCCTGTTGTTTGTAAACTATTTTATCATCCTACTCCACTTACCAAACACCAAAATTTTAGTTACGGTATGCTGCAAGCTAGATCTATGGTCATTAATTTGAAGACAGTCCTCTAACACACAGTGCTGTGCTACTGCTTGCTAAAATACATTACTGGGTTCTAACTCATGCTTAATAATATTATTCTTTTTTGCTTCTGAATGCATTATCTCCTAATAACTCCTTGAGGGATTATTTTATTCAGTACCCAGGTATACCAGGAAATGGTGACATTCTTTAATTTCCCAAGAGATTTGGCATTCTGTGCCAGCATCTTAACTTCAGACTTAGGAGTAATCTCTTACATATTAGCAATGAAAGAAAAAAGTAAAAAAGCTGTCTGGTGTGGTAATTAAAGTGCTGCCCTTATACAAGGAATTGTTGCACTAATTTGGAAGCAAAACTTTTCACTGCAATTTACTCTTCCCTCTTCAGCTGAGTTAGTGGTTTCAGATGGTCCTGTGGGTCTGTATTTTAAAAATGCTGTTCAGTGCATTTAAAAATTCTGGACAACATACTGTATATTGAGAGAATTTCCTCAAGAGTAATGGCGCACACATTAGTTTAGTTTATAAAATGCAAATCTTTATGCCTAACAAAAAAATGCAGATAAATCTGTCAATGCAGTCATTTGGAGGCTAGAGAAAAATGCCTCATTCTGTAAAACCTAATGTACTATAGGATATTAACTTTTACTTAATACTGTGTATTTACTTTATTTAGCATTTTGATATATGAGTAGTAGAATTTAAATTTAGCTAATGGCTGTGCTGAAAGATATTTCTTTAGTATTATCATTTAGCTAGCTCCCAAATTCTTAACTGCACTCTCATTGCATCTGTAAATTATGGCTCTTGAATTGTTTTGGTGTATAACTCTGGGTATGATTTCTCTGCCTCCCATCTCTAAGTTCCCTAGAAAGGTACTTGGTAAAACTGACTTCAGCTTGCCTGTTTGGGAGGAGCACAGTTATCCCAACAGCTCGTTGGTCAGTGTGCCAACGGTCCCACATTACAAATCTATTGTTTGGTTAGTTTTAAACTGTAACGAAATAAAATTTATACAAAGCAGCATTCTGCCTAAACCCACAAACCTTAACTAATTATCCTAATTCTGTAGTACCTTATAACATAACATAAGATAGAAAGCTCAGGCTTGGAAAAAAGTTGCCACAGGTGAGAAGAAAAATTATAAAGACTGAGGGAGAGTGAGGGAGAAATGAAAGTAAAAGAATGAAAAGTGGTCTTAGAATGAATTATCTGTAAAGGATTTCACTGTGAACAAAAGAGTAACAATGCTGTGCAGAAAATGAGTGGGTTCTTTAACTAGATGATGAAATATTAGAAAATGTGCTTGAATTGACATAGTAATTTAAATTAGTTTGCTGTTGGTTATTCTAGAGAGAGAGATGATCAGCAGAAAAATGGAAAAGTTGAAAGAACCCAGCTATTTCAAAAGTAATTTGTAAAGTCATTTTTAATAAACTAATATGGACTAACTGGTCAAAGAAATCATGTGGTAGCTGTACTCTGAGAATCAAATACTTGAGGACTGATTTGGCATTTAGCATTTCTAATTCTGTTATGCACTGTTTTATGCCATTTCAGATTCCTGCATGAATCATCTCTGAAAATTTTGGATGAGTTTTTGAATCCTTGACCATGCAGAAGCTTTTGTTGTGAAAATTGAGGGAAGATGTATTGCTTTTTAAAAAACTTATCTTGTAAACTTGTGAATTGTTTAAGATTGTTTTCTGTTATTCTGTACATTTAAAGCAAGCAAAATGTATAAAAGTGTGTATAGAAATTATGTAATAGTAAAGATTTTTCAACAGCTGCAAAGGGGTTATTCTGTATAAAAATGTCTTCTTGGGGGGAGTGTAAAATCAGTATTTTTATATCATTGTTTTTGTAAAACAAATAATAATTGTATCATAGATACTCCGAGACTGAGGTCACACGTAACCTCAGTCCCTGGGAGGACTAGAGCAAATTCCTTGGGGTTATGGAAATGAATCTTATTTTGAGATACATGAGGCTCAAAATGGAGATTGGGAATAGCCATCATGGCTTTCCCAGGGGCAAGCTCTGCTTAACCAGCCTGATTTCCCTCACTTCTGTAGAAGAGAGAGCACAGAATGTCCTGTTTCCTGCCCTTGGCAAAGACTTTTACACAGTCATACACAGTGTCCTTACAGCCAAACGGGAGAGAGATGGGATGGATGGGTGGACTTGGAGGATGAGTGGGAAACTGGCTGGACCATCAGACTGGAAGAATAATCTGCTAAGGGCTGAGGTTGGCAGTGTGGCTGTGGCACTGCTGAGGGCAGGCCCTGCTGCCAGGGCTGGTTGGTGACAGGGTGAGCAGCAGCCTCGGACTGGTGGCAGATGACAGCAGCTGGGAGCCGCGGCTGACAGCGAGGGGCATCTCCTGATGTTCAGCAAACACCTGCTCCTGATGGACAAATCCTGCACCACCCATGCAGGCACTGCATGAGGGCGGCTTCGTGCTGCCTGCACCTGCCTGCAGGAGGATAAAGGAAAGACTCCCCAGAGGTGAATGGAGGAGAATATGAGGCCACAGAAACAACTTGAGCAAGAGAATTTCTTGTTGGACATGAAAAACAATCATTATGGGAATGAATTGGAACTGGAAATGGAACTGGAACAGGTTGCTCAGAAAGCCTGTGGAAAACCCATCCTTGGAGATGTGCAGAACTTGGCTGACAAGGAGGGCTCTGACCGTCTGTCATGTCATAGCTTTGGAGTTAGCCCCGGTGAGCTGGGAATTGGACCAGATTCTCCCCTGAGCTTCCTCTCAACTTGAATATTCAGGTGATTCAGGACCCAGTACACTGGGGGGAAATGCCTTAACTATTAAATACAGACTTGAGTAATATATAAATTGTTTTATATTTAGTTATTCTGATAAGTTAATACTAATGATGAAGATAATGCAGACATCTAAGCCACTTATTCATTTTCTTCATGCAACCACATGCTCCCCCAAGACTAATGGAATGCTGATTGCACAATGTTATTTTGCCTTAATGGAGATACCTGTAAATTACCTGCCTGAGCTCATGGTGTGGTTCAAGCCCAGCCAGCAGTCAGGCACTGCCCAGCTGCTCCCTCACTGCCTCCACCCCATCTGACAGGGAGGCAGGACTGAAAGAGTACAAGTCGAAAAGAAACAGTTCCATAATTAAGAAAAAATAATAGTACTTTTTCAAATTGTAATGAAAAGTGGAAAAAAGAGAGGGAAATAAAACCACCCAGTCAGTCCCTGGGCAGTGCCCTCCCCACAATCTCCCCCCCAGTTTATTGCTGAGCATGGTGCCATATGGTGTGAGACATCCCTTTGGTCACTTGGGGGCCCCTGTCCCAGCTCTGTCCCCTCCACACTCCTGGTGCACTCCCAGCCTCCTTAGGGGTGGGGTGAGAAGCAGAGAGGCCATGATGCTGTGTAAGCCCTGCTCAGCAATAGCTAAAATATCCCTGTGTTACTAGCACTGTCTCCAGCACAAATCCAAAATACAGCCCCATACCAGCTACTGTGAAGGAATTTATCTCAGCCAGAACCACAGCTCCTGATGCTTTAGTTTTGTCTGGTTTAGGAGATTTGATAGGAATCTCCAGAAAACATTTCAGCCACAGACCAAAGTTGCATCCTCCCACTTAGAGGTGGAGACCTGGACATGTAGCACTTGGTTATCTACAATTAAGTGAAGTGATTCTCAGGGTGGGCCTGTGCAAATGGCTATTGAGCCTCCAGTGTTACTGAGTGGCACTGGCATTGAAGTTAACCAATTTGGCCAAATTAGGACAGGCTCTTCATTTTTGATTAAGATTTGTGCAAAGCTGTACCTCCCATCTGCCTAAACAAGCATCCACTCTGCTGGTCTTCTTTCTATGGTAAGAGACTGTACGGTTTTTTTCAATATCTGCTCTGTCAGTGCAAACATCAGACCCATACTTGACCTTGGTACATAAAACTTCCCTACTGAATAAAAGCTGCTGTAGCTGGAATGTTGATATAAGCAGTTCTTACTAAACAACTGGCAAGCTTTGCAACAGGAGAGTCAGTGTGTGCATGGATTCATGAGTTCCAGATTTACCTCATCCACAACAGTGGCCTGACCGAAAGAACTAATGCTGCCCCAGCAGGTAGCTGCAGATCTGCCAACTGTTAATCTATCAACATCTTTATAAAAACTGTGTTATTTGGCCTTCATTCTTCTACATCTGTTAACAGGCAGGTGTTCCGGTAATGACCTTTTAAATCTTCTGATTATACAAATTACTCCGTGAATATGTAAATAAGTTTCTTTTTTCTGCTTCTCAGTCTCTCAGTATTTGCTCATATCATTAGATTAGAAAAGAATCCAAATTTACTGCCTTATTCTTCCTCAGTGTATAATTTTGCTTTTTTCATGGAATTTGTGTACAGATGCAATATCCCTGCACCTAAAAGAAATCAAGGTCATTCCATCAACGTCAGAAATATGCGGATTTCCTTTGAAGAACTCAGAGGTGATACTGCTAGGAAGGGTAAAAAATTTAAAGATAAACCTTTGTCTTCCTGGTGGCTGGTACTCAAGTGGTTCTCAAGAGGGTTGAAATCATTTTCTGTTAGTCCTGCAGCTGGTGAACATATTTCAGCTCAATTTCTAGTTCAGCTCTACTAAACTGCTCTGCCATGAAAAAACATTGGCCTTCTACAACACAAGTAATGGTGCTGGGATTCCTTGAGCAAAGGTCTGTCAGGGTTTTCTCCTTAGGCCTTTGTGTCAAATTTCACAAGAATATCAGATGAATTCTATGTTTTACTTGCTGTTCTCATTGCAAACTGTAATCTTGCAAAAATTTAAATCTACATTTTCCTTCTGTTTGAAAGATACAAATAAATAGGACATTTCTTAAGTTGTTATCTTTTTTAAACCTGTAAAACAGATTTGTTTCATCTTATTAATCAAAAGTGCCATTGGGGAAGAGGTGTTCTTTGGGTATGTTTGAAAACTTCCCGTAATCTTAAGAAAGACCCTTTGAGATCTATTCAGCTTTTTGAAGAAGTTGAACCTGGCTTTGATTAATAACATTGCTTGAAAAATGAGCAAGAAAACACCAGCCTATGACACTCCTTTGGTAACTGGCACTGGCAGGTGCTGGTGATAAAGAGCCACCTGCAGAGTAAAGGTTCTGGTCACGGTGGTACCTGTGAGTGGCATGTCTGGAGCTCTTCCCTTTGTGCATATACATTCAGGATCAATGAGAAAGCAACAATTGAATAAAGCAATAACTTTAAACTATTTTCAGTAATCAACGTTGTTGGTAAGGACTTGGGCCCTTTTTAAATGACAATGTTCATTTGCTGTGTTGTCTGGATGGGAAACAAAGCCCAGCATATCACAGCTTCATCTTGTGATCTAAGGAAAAACCAGGAGAAACTCTCAAGCTTCTTCCTTAGCAAATAAATGTCTTCAGGTATGGATCCAAGCACACAAACCTTCAGATTAGCCAAGGAAGTTAAAAAAAATCCACTTTGCACCTGTTGTTTACTCCATGCGAGCTGCAACTCACTTCACATTTAAACTCCCTTGTGCTGCTGCTCTCAAGCTCTGAGGCCTTCTGACTTTCAGAAGGAAATGAGAGTCTAATAGTGGCAAAATCTTTCACCTTATTTGAAAGATGCTTAGTGGAGGACACTTCTGATAATGACTGTGATGTGAAACCATGACACACAGCGGTGAACTTTCCACATTCTTTGCTGATCTGCTCCAGTGTCTTGCAAACCAGGACCATTGCAGAGTCCAGCCCTGCCTGTGCCAGGAGCCCCTGTTGTGGCAGCTGCCCGTGTCCGAGAGAAGAGCATGGCTTAGCACTGGCACCTTGCCAAAGCAGCTGGCCGCGGGCAGCTTTCAGGAACAGCTGCAGAACTTTCCACGGGTGGCCAGCAGTTCTTCAGGTTCATTAAGCCATTGCAAATAGGCACAGGTCTTGCCTAATCTGCTTTGGATACGAATTCTTGGTCCTGGGCTCTGTGTGGCTGCTTGTCTGAGCATGACCTGAGGCACAGCCCCAGGCTTCCAGCAGGGGGGTAGCTTTAGCTTTCATTTGCTCAGCAGTCAATGAGGGTTTTTCACTGGGTTAGGATGTTCAGCACATGTTAGATGTGTTCTCGATCTTCTCTAATCAGAGTCCTTTGTCTCTCTCCAGTTCCACATCATGGTTCTAGCAAAGTTGCAGAAAGGATATGCTGTAGCACTGAGGAAACTTTAGCAGTGGAAATCCATTCTCTGTTGTATCTGTCACCACTGTTTGAAAACTATGTGGCAGTAGGAATTCTGTTACTTTTATTTTCTTAATTCTCATGACTCTAGTAAGTAGAAGCTGTTACCAACCTTCTTCTCTTGTGTCATTCTTTTTAACCAGAGGACCACCTTTTTCTTAGCAAAATAACTTGGTTCTCAAACACATGACTTGACAATTATTTATTTCATTGTGCTTACATTATTTAAGACATCACTTTACTAGATTCTTCCTATTTAAAATTCTTGTATTTTGTTTTATACTCTGTCAACTTGTCCCAGTTTCAAATACATGTTCAAACTTCATTAGTTTATGCTTATTTTTTGTGCTGTCATTAATGAAAATATTAAATAAGATGCTATTCCAAAAACATCATTAGTAATTACTTTTCAATCTAATCTAGTTCCCTCTTCCGTTCAGTTGATTCCTTACCCATCTTACTACACCAACAATAAATCCTTGTCTTGGGTTAATACGTTTTTATTATGCTGCAGTAGCAGATGCTCTGCTGTAAAGCCTTACATTTTAAGCAGGTACATTTTAGCAGTTCTTGCTGGAAATGTGCGTGAATCCTGTGTGGCCCCATGCCCACATCAAAGGGCACAGAGGACAGAGCCAGCCCAGCCTCCTTTAGAGTTCTTTGCAATGTGCAAGGGCGTGTGCTTCCTGCCTTTTGAGGTAATTATTAAACACTTAGATAAACTGTTTGTGTTAGCTCAACTTCCATCTGAATAAAGAATATTGATTTGGCTTTTTTTTTCGTTGTTTCCTACTGTTGACATCCTTACTTACCCACTGCCTAAAATGGTACCTGAGCACAAGCTTCATAGCGAGAAATTCAGGCTTTGTGCACAGACCTTTCTGAAATCTTGCCATGATTATTAAAAATAGGTGTTTGCAACTTTATTTTCTCAGAACAGCCTCTAAAGGAAAAATACAGCATCTGTGAGAGCCTACAAATTCAATTAGACCAGTCTAGGACAGTACTTAGAAACAGAACAAAACAAAGCAAAACAAAACAAAAAACAAAACCCAAAGTAATGCTACTTCCTGCTCTAGTTCTGGCTATTTAAGGACAGTGTGACTGTCCTGCATTGAAGGAAAAGCTCCTTCGACTGGATAGGCTCATTTTACTGATCACACTGCCAAAAAACTGTCCTTTCTTACACCATCCTCTATGGTGAACACTACCAATACACAGGATAAAGAAAAGGCTTTTACTCTCAGTATTTTCTCAGTTCTGCACAAAGAGATGTTCTAAGGCTTGTCCTGTATTTGAAAGTGGTTCTTTATTAGAGGGGATCATCCTTCCTGACAAAAATAGTTACCTTTCTCTTTTGTCCCCAGATTCCCTCTCATGGGCTGCTCTCTTGGTCTGCAGGACTGTTGTTTTCATGGGGCTGTCCCCCCACGATGTGTAAAACACTTTTTTGCCAGAGCCTGAGCTGGTCACTGGGCACAGCAGATGAGTTTTCTTTGTGTACAAGAGCTGCTGGGAAATGTGCAATGACCACAACAACCTATATTCAAACGCAAGGACAGTAGCAAAAAAGTCTGAGATGGACACTGCATGGTGCACTCTATGTCCCAAGAATCTGATTTTTAAATGAAAGATGTTAAAGGTGGGTTTACCATCTTCCAGATCAGATTTTTTTCCTTTTGTAGGTGTCTCCTATTGTCAGAATTTTAAAAGTTAAGGTTATGCTAGGGCTCAAAAAGGATATAAATCCAGTCTATCTGCAATGAAATTGAGAACTGTTTGATGCAAGAAAGAGATCAAGGGATCTGATTACAGCCTCGTGGTTCCCTGATTTGATCTGCACTGGAACTGACAGCAAACTTTGGCTCCTAAGCCATCCATCACAGGTCAGCCAGCCTCTGGGGGATTCTTATCTTCCCAGTTGAGATCACAGAGCCTTAAACTGCCCGAGTAGCACACAGAGATCGGGGAACCTAGCCTGCAGTTTTTAATTTATCAGTGGATCATGATGCATTGATTGAATGCGTAAAAGCAGGCCTGTTTCAGTGTGATCTAATATTAGAAAGCACTCTGTGCTATCTGATGAGAGACTCTCCTGGGCAATTAGCACATCTAAACAGGTGTGATGCTTTTGACTCTGGAAATAAATTGACTTTGTGGAAAAAAAATACATGGAACCATTTTATTTTGCTTGGTTGGGAGGGGTTTGCTGGTTTGTTTGTTTTTTGTTTTTTGTTTTAATTATGGTGAGAGGGAAGCAAAGAATTCTTTTTTCATAAACCTATTTGGGAAGAACATCTTTGTCCTCTTGGCTCTCAACCTTCCTGTTGCAGTTCCAGTTTAGGACTGCTCTTCTATCTAATTTTATTCATCTGCTAATGAAAGAAAATGCCAGTTACAAGTTTATTTTTGTCTTGGTATTTTTTCTCATTGTGTTTAATGTAATTCTTGCCAGTAGAATTTGTGCTTTTACCGTAATTTTTTCACCATGATATTCCTTTTTTCATTGGCAGTCTAGGAGATGAAATGATAGAATATTAAGTGTCCGTCACACACCTCAGAGCAACCTTGAAACCTTGTTCATCTGTCTGTGTGCCTCTTTGTCATACACAGAAGAAGCTCTGTTACACAGAGCAGAAAAGTTCATGGGAAATGCCCAGCCTAGGAGGGAGATTCCGTTGAGAAGTAAAGTAGGTGTTTTTGTTTGGTTTTTGATACTCCTTTGGAACACTGAACTACAACAGGGAGCAACAGGAATGCCTTTAAACTAGTGATTCGGAACAGAAGGAGTGCATTGTCTTTTCTTTTATTCAACTTTTAATACTTTCTCCAAACCCTATGATTGTTCTCAACATAATCTTGTACATGCAGAGACACATAATGTAATTTCAGAGTAGTCTAAACAATGTTCCTCTCCCCAGCTGTCATTACCATGAACTTTCCCTATCTTTTTTTTTCTGATCACAGCATACCCTCAAAAAGTGACCTTCCTTTAAAGGAAACACATCATAGGCAATGGCCCGGTCTTGTACTCTGAGATACCAGAATGCCTTCAGCAAGACTTTGTAGTTTTTTTAACTGGAAATTATGTGCTTACTTTATTTTTTACTGATTTTTAGCTATTCAAAATAACCCATGTCAATAAGCATTGTTATAAAACTGCAGTGAAAAGGATCTGAGCCCAGTTGCTCTTGCTCCATTCTGAGTTGCTATCAAACATATTGTTCAATTCTACATTTCCTCACAATGTACCAGGAGGAAAATATCCTCAAGAGTGCTCCAAGTTTATAGTCATACAACAGCTATAGCAGATATTCCAGTCTCTGGGCAACCACCAGGTTTGCTTTTGTGTTTTACAGTAAACAGGACAACATTTCCTGGATAGAACATAGAGGATGAGCTTACCCCCAAAGCATATCATCCTCAGCAACAGGCAGCCAAAGTGAGAGAGATGCTGGAGAAAATAATGGAGAGGAGCACAGGTGGCTTCTTGACAGTTTGCTGTCCCACACTTCCTCTCACCAGCACAGCAAGGGGCTGGAAAATGCAAGAATCTTTGTGCTTTGTGAAACCAGATCCTCCCTCTATGTATTCAGGATGAGAGGAATGGCCTCAAGCTGTGCCAGGTGAGGTTTAGATTGAATATTAGGATCAATTTCTCCACTGAAAGGGTGGTCAAGCATTAGAATAGGCTGCCCAGGGAAGGGATGAAATCACCATCCCTGAAAGTGTTCAAAGGATGTGTGGATGTGTCACTTGGGGATATGGTTTTGTGGCGAACATAGGGGTGCTGGGTTAATGGCTGGATTCAATGATCTTGGAGGTCTTTTCCAACCTTAAAGATTCTATGATTCTTTGAAACACATAAAAACATGGTTTAAGAGTGTTATTAGAACTGAAAAGTCATGCATTCAAAAGTCAAGCGATATCAAAATGAAGATGTGCACATCTTTAATCTGATTATGTGTCAAATGACATATCTTCAATCACATTAAGAGAAGTTACTTATTCCACCCAAACTGTTCCCTGTACCTGCTCTATGGATCATGCAAACCCCTTGCTGTTGATGACACAGCACATGGTCAGTGCTTTTATCCCCTCGTGGTTCAGCACACAGCTCCACACTGAGCCTGCTGCCTGCTGTTCATACCCAGCTCCTTCTGCAATGGCGTTACTATGGCACTACTCACTGCAGTCCCCAAATTTCACAGTGATTCATATCTCTTTCCAGCTCCCTGTAGGTTTACTTATCACCATCTTACAAATGCACAGTGACACTAAGGTAAAAAATTTCCATGAATTTTGGGAACTCTGTTTGTCGGATTACAACACTTGTTGCCTCAAGGCACCCGTCTCCAGCTGTGGGTGCCCGGCACTTGAACCAGGCTGCAGGTTCCGAGTCAGGCACAGCAAGTGGGGGACATGTAACCAGAGCCTCTCCAGCAGCTTCAATCAACTACAGGCCAATTCTTTCAGAATGACAAAGTGCAGTAATCTCATTCATCCTTTAATTGAGCACAAGAGGAGTAGGTATCCCAGGGGATTAGTTACTTGTTGTAAAATCCATTCACCAAGTATCAAGTCTTACAGATTAGCAAAACTGGATGAAAATAGAATTTTTAAACTGTTTTTTAACTCCCTCCCGTTAAAAGAACCTAATTAATATAAAAAATTGTCTCCCTATTGACATTTCAAATCAATTTTGATCAATGGTAACCAAATCTAATTATTCATTGCACACCTAAGGGTTTCAAGATGGTTTTAAAGAACAAGAACCTATTATCAAAAAATGTTACAAATGTCTAATCCTTTCATCTGGATATCCCATCGTGGTGTGCTCAGACAGCAGGTTTTTAAGCTGTGCTGAGGACTCCAAATGCCCATGAAAATCAGCAGTAGTTCAGGTGGTTTTGTTTTGAAACCTGTCTCCAGTGACTACAAAACAGGCAAAGTCACAGTTCAGCCTGTGTTGAACTGAGATGACGGTGGGTATCAGCAGGAAATATAGCCTTTCTCAGTCAAAAGGGACCAGCTCCAGAGCACCTCAGTCACCTGTGCTTGTTCTCACAGAGGCCATCCCTCTCCCAGAGAAGCCCAAATTCCCTTTTATAGCTTGACACCAGATATAAAGATGTCAGAACGGCCTCAGAGTTGGATACATCAGTTACTGTATCCCTGCCTTGAGGCACCTGGGGTCTGTTCTTCACAGGTTCTGGACATCCACACACCATTACTTGCCCCACTCCACCTTTGCCTTCTCTTCCAACAGCTTCACACCAAACATAGCTTCAGCAACCTGTTTCCTGTTGGTATCACCATAAGCGGTATTTGAACAAGTCAACTAGAATTTTAGATGAGTCTTAAATGAATTTGGGTTCAATCCAGACCTGCAAATGCCTACATTAACAGAAGCTGCTCTCTCCAGCATCCCTAGCAAACCAGCAGGAGTGATTATGGAAATTTTCCTCACACATGCACACCGAAGTGGCTGGTCTGGTACCACAGCTTCTTACAGCCTTGGAAGTCAGCCCTGAGCACTCATATACAAAGATGTTTAGGTCTTCAGTTAATGTAAGTCACATCTCCTGCTATTCTCACTGGTAATTTTCTCTAGCTGCATTTCATCTCTTAGGCCTTGAACATTCCACTTTAGGCTCCTTTCCAGAAACACATAAAAACCATTATCATTCAGTTACAGCCCAGGGAATAAAAGACTGGCTCACAGCTTAGCAGACATAACTAAAATCAACCTACTTTTTTTTTTTTTCCTTTTTTAAACTCTATCAGTTGTGCACTTGCACAGTTCCCTAGGATTTTTCCTTCTGGCTCTGTATTGAACTCCTGTTCCTCAGTGATGCTGAAATATCTAGAGTAAAACTTTTAGTGTGCACCAGAGCAAAGACATTTTCTAATACAATTTTGGAAACAAGAAAAAAAGCTTTAAAACAGCTGAGAACAGCCAGAAAACATCATTCTTAGATACAACAGAATTGCTATTGATATTCATAAAGTTAATCGTACCACTGTCTTCCATCAAGCAGTCTGAGATCTTCTAGACCCTTCAAATATTTATTTTCATACTAAACTGAATTCAGTATGAATTCATTTAAAAATTTCTAAGGCTCTGCTAGTTTTATAGACATTAAATGAAAAATTCTGAAAATTGATAATTTCTGTATCAAATGCTAAAATCCTTTCAAGTATTTTTAGTTACACAATGAAATATTCAACAATTGAAAAAGGAAGACCACAACCACTGTTGATATGACCTTAGACTGCACATTTTCACACTTTACCTTTAGAAACTTTGCCCTTTAGGAACTTTCTATTCCTTTGTCCTAAAACTTCGTCTCTGAATTCAGAATACAACCACCAAACTGAAACTTCAGTATTTGTACTGCTGTGGAGAGAGTGGTATGACTTTAGCTCTCAGTAATCCAGGCTTCTCATGCTTCAAACACTCGTAGTGTCCCAGGCAATGGATGGCTTTTTAGACATATTGCTTATCACTATTGCAGAGTAAAGTCCTTCCTTTTTAATTGGTTTAAAGCACTAACTATTTCAGTTCTATATTTTTAAAAATGTGTACATGGAATACGTTATATATTTTCTCTTACTGAAAGGATCAAATACACAAAGCTATATAACCACACCTGTACTTTTTCAACATAGATGAGTAAAAGAAGCTACTTGCTAAGTGCATAGTACAAAATTTCTATTAAACTTTCTTGATAGTTTCTAATATTGAAGGGTATTACAGCCTCTGCAATACAGTTGCAATACCCCCCTCACATAATTTGAATATAAATCTTGTGACTTTAAACTTTCCATCAAAAGTAGTGAATAAATGTAACTAAAATATGCCAGGATATGAATGTGAGAACAGTTCTGCAGTCACAGTTTGAGTGTCTCTGCGAGATCACCCTGAAGAGTGTCCAGTGCGTGTCAGCTGCCAGAGCAGAGTTTATGGCTGCTCACACCAACAACCTGCAAAGTGGCAATTGGTGCTGCTCCTCTTGTAACCGTGGCACCCCAAGAGGTGGCTCTAGAGATGGTTTTTGTGGCCTCATTTTTCACAGTCTTGTGAAAGAAGTCCTCAAATCACACACAAGGTGCAGGAGGCATACTGCTGCTCAAGCAGCTCTTTCTGCCCCCAGAAAAGCGTGGTGAAGGTTACACGTGCATCAGAGCCTTCAAAATCTCCCTTTGTGTCTGTAGATACATCTACAGGCTTTGAATATTTTACCTACATCCTCTCAAGCCAGAACATGGAAATAATAAAACAGTATAAATTCTGTCTTTTCTGGGTACCTATAGAGAACAAGCCTCTCTCTCTTTCTCTCTTCTCTCACCCTTAACCCCCCAATACATCTTAAAGCTCTGCCAAGATATCTAGGTTACCGAATCTGAGATAAACTGCCTGATAGGTATTGTTCCCTGTGGACTTTGGGCCCATTAGCAGGACAAATGATCTGCAATTAACATGCTCAGAAGTCTTGATTTGGGGAGGGAGGGTGGAGGGGACAGGGGGATGAGAGGAAGAAAGAAGATGAAGAATGTAATTTTAATGCTTCCTTTTTCTCTATGGGCTTGTTTGTCTGTGCAGGTAGAGTGTTCTTAGCATAGCTGGAACTGACCTTTTGTTCAGGCTCTTCTTTATACTTGGATAAACCGACAAATAGATCTGTGATCCTTCGATGAAACATGCACTTCTACCTGGTACAAATATACAATTTCTACAATCACACAGGTGTACCTATGCTTATAAATATAATTCCCATTTGTAATTAAAAAACGGACCTGCAAAGGCTTTCAAACACAACCGCAGTAACTCAGTACACAGTAAAACTCAGATGTTACCTTTGTGTTGTAAGTTCTAATACTTAGCCTCTAACTATCCTGTATTATT
Source organism: Cnemophilus loriae (assembly GCA_013397755.1). Taxonomy (NCBI): domain Eukaryota; kingdom Metazoa; phylum Chordata; class Aves; order Passeriformes; family Corvidae; genus Cnemophilus; species Cnemophilus loriae. The sequence continues at coordinate 3,820,342 of VZTF01001612.1, read as the reverse complement.
TAAATCCTCTTTACAACAATTTATTCATATCACAATTATTTATAAAAAGATAAGCATTAAGAGTATTTTCCCTTTGTGTATCTTTATGCCTAACTTATTCTCTGGCAATGTTCTACTTTAACTGAATCCTCTGTTTATCTTCTTTTTTACACCCAATCAATGCTTGGTGTGTATAATTTTGGCACTTTTTGTTCTCACATCTCTAAAAAATTCTACCATTAACTCAATTCCCAGCTGATTAATTCACTACTCCTAATATTTCATTCTAAACAGTATTAAATCAACAAAACAAATGATCTTCTTGCCTCTTCCATGCTAAACTACTACCTCCAAGGTCTTTTCTAGCAGGGCCATTTGCTTTCAATATGATCTTGAATGGCCCAGTGAAATTGAGAGAGGCTGACCTAAATATCCCGTGGTTAGTTCATGTCTTTGAATCAACCAGAACAGAAACTCGAACCTTTAAAATACCAGGCCACACAGGTGTCCTGGCTGCTGGACTAATTAGCCATCCTGGGATCATTTCTGGCCCCTTCTGGATCTTTTTTCTAGCCCTTACTTGTGGATTTTTGATTAAAACATGTATATTTCTCATGAAAAACCTTAGTCAGACAACACAGCATTTTCAAACAGAAAAGAGTTCCCTTGAAAAACGCCTGTTCAGCTGTGGTTGCCATGGATAAGGATGTAAATCTTTCATATGCATAAAATCATATAGATTATCCATCTCTCCTTTTACTTTGCCTAGCATGTTTTTCACATCTAAATGGGTATCATAAAAAGACTTAGCTCCAGCAATTAAGGACATGCTAAACCTCAATTTCACTTGCCTGAAATTTTCAGTTCTATAATTTCCAATGTCATTCTTTCATGAAGCCTCACACTCACCTCGAGACACATTAGCAAGAGAGAGCTGATATTCTACCCTCTCAGCCACCATTCAATATCTTTAGAATCCCTTACCCAAAAGATTTAAATATGGCCCTACAGAAATAACTTGCTGATACTGCTTTTTCAAAACTATCAAGTCCTACAGTTCTGTTTGAGCCCCACAACATCCCTGACTTCAGGAATGGAGTAATTTCTCTAGTCTTTCCAGAAATTTTCACAAATGACTTGCACACTTTAGGATTTCTTTTTCCACAGTTCAGAAACTTCTTGAAAATATGATAAGAAAAACCACAATGAAAACAACCTCACAAGGTTGGTAGACCTAAACATGGATGCTTAATTTATTATACAAACTATTGAAAACCTTGGCACTGATAATTGTCTTGATAAAATGACTGTGAACCAGCAAGTAAGCTGCATGTGACGTTATTTACACTGTGATATGGTTTTTCATCTAATGTGCACACAGACTCAAGTCTTGCAGTTTTTACACTTCATTAACAAAATTCATTATACCTAATACACATTACTTCAGTCTGTCTGCTCCTGGGGCTTTAAGACAGATCTGTGTATCTTTGTTAGGTGAAGCCTACTACAAAACTGTAAAATACAGCCAGGTAGGGAATGCCTTGCACTTCCTAGTCCTGAGAATTGCTACTTGAGTTATCTCCAAATGCTTAATTCACCTACTGATTGACTCTTTACTCTTTCCTTGACACCTGGCTCGTGTCTTTACTGAATTTGTATATTCAAGGATTTCTTCCTGTCCTTGATGAATGCCCTTTCTGTCCTGATTTTTCACATTGCTTCAAATGCTTTTGAACAAATGTCGTTATTTTGCTAATCCTCTGCACGGAGTGGCTATGAGAATTTTAATTTCCTTTTAAAATCTGCATAGTATTTGATCATAAATTCACAGGAACTATGCAAATCATTCCTTGCAGAGCTGCAGCGACTTCCAGTAATATCACTGCTGTTTTGTATTTTGACGTACAACTTGTTCTCTCGCTGTGCCTGCCATTTGCTGCTTTCTTACCTTCAGTTGTTTTGCAGTTTTCTGCTAATTCTGATGACCTTTTTCCTTGTTCCCACTACTAGCTTTTAAAGCCAGATGGTTTGCATAACCCATGAGAATATACTAATTTATGTTTCAGCACTTTCATTTCTCATCTTGTCCTTTCCACAGAATGCTTTTCCCTCCTTTTTTGTTTCTCCCCTTTTAGTGCTCAGATTTCTCTCAGTGTCGTCAAAATTGATTTTTCTGAGGTAAAGGGACCTTTTGGCTTAACCAAAACCGCTCTCCTGCAAGGCAGAAATGGTCACGTAACAGTCCTCAAGAGCAGAAATATTTGAAAACACCATCCAGTATCAATACATTTTTTTGAAATTTCTGTTTTCTGAATCAAGTATTGCCCTTTTTTGCATAAGTCAAACCTTAACCACAAAGGAAAGGAGCTGATTTTGCACCAGTTCTAGAAGCAATGATTTTTTTTCTCCAGCACAGAGGTTCGTGCTTTTCCCATAAAGCAAAACTGAGAGGGTAAGAGTTGTCTGCAGCTGTCTGTAAATGCCCCTTGTTCTCCCCATGAGCTCCCACCCAGCCCCCCTACCCCAAGTCTTGGAAGTGAGCAAGGAGGAAGGTCTCTGCTCTTCCAGGGTTAGTTTGTTCTGTGGACCTTCATTATTTACTTTTCTGCTCTATGGCAAAGCCAATTCATGTACTACAATTTTTACTCTTTTTAGATACCGCAGGTGTGTCTCAGTCTAGTTAAAGCCAGAGATGAAGCATGTCAGGTATAGTTAGAGCTGTTTACCTCAAGTAAGAAGAAGGTTGGGGGAATCTGAAATTTCAGGGAGGAATAAAGTAGATGTTTTGGTGACAGAGGAGGCTGGGACCAACATCACTTGGTGTAGCATGGAGCTGGCTGTCCTGGCCAAAACCACATCCCCTGCATGGAGATATGGCACCTGTGCTGTGTCACCTTGGTGGCCGTGACTGCTGCATTAAAGGCTGAGCATTGTTATAGTGAATTTGAGAGAAAAGGAGAGCCTGTGAACAAGGAGGGACTCCACGGACTTGAGACACCTGATCCCTCCTGGCAGCCTGGACTGATGTTCCCACTTGCGTGGAGTGATTTTGGGACAGGAGTGAGAGGATGAACATGTCACACATGTGGATGTCTCCCAGGCAAACTCACAGAGATGTTTACTCATTAAATCCTTTGGAATAGCCAGTAATTTTCTGAGGAGGAAGCATTGGTACACAAACAACTGCTGAGGAGGCTACAGCGAGGATCCACTCAGCTGGCACATGTTTCAGGACAAAACTTTGCTAGGGTGAACAGTTTTCACAGAATCCCAGGATGCTTAGGGTTTGAAGGGACATGTGGAGATCACCTTGTCCAACCTCCCTGCCAAGGCAGGGTCTCCTGAAGCAGGTGACAGAGGAACACGTCCTGGCGGGTTTGGAATGTCTCCGGAGAGGGAGACTCCATGACCTCCCTTGGGCAGCCTGTTCCAGTGCTCTGCCACCCTCAACGTAAAGAAGTTCTCCCTCTTGTTGAGGCGAAACTTCTTGTATTTTAGTTTATGGCCATTGCCCCTGTACGGCTCCATTGTTTCCCCGTACAGGTGTGCGGAACGAGCACATTAACTCCCTTCCCATGCCCAGCCATCTTTACGGGGGATGCCAGCGGAGGCGGGCAGGATCCCGGCCTCCGCCAGGGCCGGTGAGGGTCAGCGGGCCGGGGGAGCCCCAGCGCTGCCCTTGCCGGGGGGTAGCCGCTTCCCCGCGGTCCCGGCGGGGCAGGCAGGGCGGAGCGGGCGGCGGGGAGCGCTCCCCCTTCACGGCCGCCGGGCGGGCCGGGGCGGG